>CAUYRT010011149.1:0-58136 GCA_963574885.1 Lepilemur ruficaudatus | reverse complement strand
GAGGTGCTAGATCACCATTGTTTGTTGTGGCTGAGTAGAACTCCATGGTATACATATACCACATTTTATTAATCCACTCATGTGTCGATGGGCAGGTGGGTTTCCACATCTTTGCAATTGTGAATTGTGCTATAAAAATTCAAGTGCAGATGTCTTTTTTATAGAATGTCTTTTGTTCTTTTGGGTTGATGCCCAGTAATGGGATTGCTGGATCAAATGAGCTGAAGAAGAAGATCCCGTAGGAGCTGGAGGACCTGCAGGCATAGGTGTTGCTCCAAGTCAACAAGGTCTATAATATGGCCCTCTTACCTCCTTAAACTCCTGGTTCACTATTTCTGCTAGCTCCTGTTCACAAGATAGGCTGCTTCTTCATGGTGTTTCCTTGGCAGGGTGCTTATTATTTTCTCCTGTGAGACTTTGCTCTTGCTTCTTGACTTTCACATCACCACCACATTTCCCTCAATCCAAATATGTTCTTCTTCCTCTCCATCCATTCAAACTTGTCCTCAAAACCTGAGTAAAGTCCCAAATTTTCCATATTTTCCCACTTGTAGTTCAAAATGATTGTTCCCTTTCAGCTCCCACAGCATCATTACTTTTGAATTTCAAATACTCTCTAAAATGACTTTCTACTTTATGTGTGCTTTTTAAAGCCAGATGGACTGTAACTGCCCTTGAGAATAAGTACCATGTATAATATTCCTAAAATATATAAATTACTTTTCTGTCTTAAAAACAGATTATGTTAAATTCAGAGAAGTAGTTAAACAAGTAAACTCTGGTCAAACAAACCTAGGTTTAAATACCAACTCCTGTTTATTACTAAGATAGTTAGGTAAGTTATTTCACATCTTTAAGCATCAATTTCTTTATCTTTTTGTAAATAAGAGATAATGCAAGTATGAATTAGGAGTAGTAAGCTTATAGCAAGGATTAAATAAGATAATGCATATTACGTGTATGCTACCTAAGAAATTCTAGTTACTCTTACAATACCATATTTTTTAATGAGTGTTATCTTCATAAATACTCTTTTTGAACTGAGCTGTGGTGAAGTATATAGGACCATTTGGGTCTACCATAAGTTACTCCAAAGTGTTGTACTTGTTTAAGATATTTATCTATTCTTTCCATTTTTATTTTCTCCCTTAACTTCAAGCTATTGGTTTTATCCTTTCCTTGATGTCAATAAGCCTCTATCAAGAAGGATGTCATTCTTTTTTTGCTTCTGATCTTATATGTAGCAATGCTAGGATTTTCCCTGAAACTGTTACAGATTTTATACTGCCTATTTTAAGAAATAGTAGTTTTGGTGTTAAGAATCCTGGCCTTCAACTTGTGCCTGGCACAAACTGGGCACAATAAATATAAATTGTGAGTTAATCAGCAGATTAACAAATAAATGCATGAATGGAGTTAAGGCATGGAAAAATGCTTGCCTGCTGCCCCTGTTTCCTTTCAGATGCAACTTGTCTCCTGACTTCCTCTGGACCCATTCTTCCCACTTGGCTGAATGACATCAAGCTTGTATTATATTTCATTCATTTGCTTTTTGTGTTTTTGGTTTGAGTTCTCTTTAGCTCCTTGAAATTTTGGCTTTCTTAAAATCTACTCACATTTGGAATTACACTGCTATGATGCAAATTCCCTTGTTTTTTGTTGTGTCAGTCCCCCGTTTCCATAGTATCTCCTTAAATTTAGGTCACAGTTATTAATCCTGAATTCTGTGCTTAAACTTGTCCAAACAATGAAAACTAGATCTTCTGATACTTTCTAAATTTTTTGCTTCAAAGTCCAACTTCTGTCTTCATTAAGACATTCCTCCTACTTAGCCTAGCTCCAGCTGTAGGTTTTGGTGCTCAAGATACTCCGTACTGCTGGCTCAGTCCTCTGGTCTATTGCTTTCTCAAACGTGATGCTGAACATGCCCAACTTATTATCCTGCAATTTTTGTTTTTGTTGCATGTGGTATAAAGAATGGAAACCCAGCCAGATACAATATTGTACAAATTCTCTTTCTTAGTACATAGGGTACTGTTCTTTATAGAAAGAGCTCAATTCCTATGCTTTTTGATAATAATTTCAGCTGTACAAATGCTTGAAATGTTTTGATTTCATATTTGAACTATGTTCTAAATCAGTGTTTTACAAACATTTTTATGCCAGTAAGAAATTTAACACCAAGACATAATTCATATATTCATATCATTATTATGGTAGGCTCTGATATTTCCTAGGCTGTTCTATTTTATTCTATTCTTATTATTTTTATAATGTTTATTGCCACCTATCAATGAGTCATGGGTTCTATGTTTTATTACATTTCTTAGATTCCTTTATTGTATAAAATGAGGCATTCCTGAAATTTCTCTCAAGAGCATTGCTGACCTTATTAATTTGGAGTTGAATGACCTTCACTTACGGAAGTAAAAAAAAAAGCGTAGAAAAATATTTTCTACATCATGGATTTTTCATTGATTATTTTCTTACTGCCTCAGCGTTTAGTTCCTCCTCCACTCTCCATACAGCATAATGCCCAGTCCTTTTTATGTATTCATTCATGTTTAACAGTTAAAATTCCCAGCTGGCCAACTTGAAATGCTGCAGCCATTGAAACCAAAAGGAACGGGAAATGTTTTGAAAGAAGGCTAGGCTGGGATTTTCATTAGTTGGGTCCTTTTCATAATTTTGAACAATGTAGGACAGAGTTTTTCCCAAGGGTGTTTCTCAAAGTGGTTAAAGCTAATATTTCAAAAAAGACATTTCACAATATTAAATAATTTTGAAAAATTTATGTTTAAATGAAATTAGTTTATCAACTAAAGGATTTCTCCAAGGCTTTTAATATGCTAACATGTATTATGAGTCTCTACATGGTGGTCCAGAACCTGTCACGGGATAATCATCTTCCCAATACAATTGGATGCAACTGTGGAAAGTGAATGGAAAGAGAATACACTGAGCTAGTAGCTGGGGACTACAGATTTCATCCTAGCTCAAGGCACTCTTTAGGCAGAACATCTAACCTTTTTACCTCTCAATTTTATCTTTTGTAAAGTTAAGAAGACAGAAACCATAATCAATAAAATCTTTTACAGTTTGATTAATCTAAGGTGTGGAAAGCTTAAGAGATTTCCAAAAGAGATTTGGAAGCAAAGTGTTGCTGCTGAACAGGGTTACAGGGCTTCACTTTTAATAACATCTCGTTCGCTATGGATCCTCACCCTCAGCCTTCCTACTCAACAAACAGTCATCATCCCGTTCTGTTTGGAAGGAAAACTTTGCATATGGCCTAATTTTCATTTCAAACTCAATGAAACCTCCTACTTATAGTGGTTTGGGGTTAGAGCCACAAACACCTAATTTGTAGGCATCCAGACCAAGTTACAAACTTCAACAGGCTAAAAATATGTTCATCCAAGCTTTGCAGTTATTTCTACTTTCTTAGCCAGACCTTGAGGATTCAAGATCCAAATTTCAGAGTGGAAATTTCAAGTGAAAGATTAATTATCACTAATGTCATACTTTTAAGATGAAACAAAAGGATAAAATAGTAATTGGAGAAGGAATACTTTTTAATATAGATGGACTATCTAACTATTTGAGCTAATTTCTAGAAATTATTCTTGGATAAATTATTTTTATTAACTAAAAATCATAGTTATCTCTAATAATAAATAAAATAAATACAAATGGATTCTCTTGAATGCAACAGAAAGGTAGAAAGTAGTAAAACTTTAATTATGTATTCAAATATTGAATTTGAAAAATGTCTTTCTGGTCCCATTTTATCAACATTGTAGGAGAATAATTTCATAATGACACCTACAATGTAAATATTTTTTTAATAAAGATATAATTGATCATATGGCCAAATTATAGAACAGATGTCATTTTAGATCAACTACTTTAAAACATCTAATTTAAGAAACTCCATGTGATTTTTCCAGAGCATATTTTCAAAACATCTGTCCTACTTGGTTTCAAATCCCTAACATTTATGGTTTGTCTGAGAGGTCTACCTAAGGGGTGGGTGAGATCTGCTGACCCAATTGAACATGAATAGAATTCTTTAGTTAGGAAATTTATACCAAAGATTTTTTAAATGTTAAATTTCATGAACTAATCAAAGCCCTCTTTTCCTCTGCCATTCCTTTTGCCTTTCTTATGCCTTTTTCTTATATTCTGTTTTTAAAAAATTGTTAACTAAACTTTTAGTTTAGAATACCTTTAGATTTCAGAAAAGTAAAAGTAGTACAGAGAGTTCCCTCATGCTCCACTTGTAGTTTTCCTTATGTTAACACCTTACATTATTGGCATGCCACGTTTGTCACAAGTAATGAACTGATGATGAAACATTGTTGTTAACTAAATTCTGTATTTTAGTGGTCAGATTTCTTTAGTTTTATTTAATTTCCTTTTTTTTTTTCTGTTCAAGTGTCCCATCGGGACACCATATTGCATTTAGTATTCGTGGGCTCCTTAATCTCTTTTTGACTGTGACTGTTGCCCAAACTTTCCTTGTTTTTGATGATCTTGACAATTTTTAGGAGTAACTGATCAAATATTTTGTAGAATGCCTCTCCATTTGGAATTGTCTGATTTTTTTTCTTATGATTATACTGGGGTTTTAGGTTTTAGGGAAGAAGACAACAGAGGTGAAGTGTCATTTTCACTACATCAAATCAAGGGTACGTACTATCAACATAATATTACTGTTGATGGTAACCTTGATCACCTGGCTGAGGTAGCATTTGTCAGCTGTCCCTGCTATGAAGTTATTCCTCTTTTTTCATTTTCCATACTATATCCTTTGTGAGGAAATCAGTTTGTATTAATACAACTCGCACTTAAGGAATGAAGATATAGTGGCTTTGAAAAATAAAGATATCATAGGATGTAGTGGTGATATACAGATCTGTATAGTCCTTTACAATTTACACAGTGAATTTATTTATGTATGATCTAGTTTCCAACCTTATGTGATAGGCATGGAAGAAATCACAGGAGTGAGAATAATTGATAAAGGGTTGAATAGGTAAAAAAAACAAAAAGGGATAGAATAGAATATTTCTTTTACTAAATTCCACTGCATGGAAGCTGATTAGCTTTATGCTTCTTGGAATATTTCATTGTTTCTTGCTCTTACCTTGTATCTTTTCCAACTGTCACTTAGATATTGTCTTTTGATAGTCTTTCCATCTCTCCAAAATCAATGTTATAAATGAAAACCCATCATAGTGTCCATCCTTTCTGGCCTACCACCTCAGTTACATCCATTTCCCTCTCCTTGTTCCTCTCCCTGTCTCTCTCTCTCTTTCTCTCTCTCTCACACACACACACCATATCCTTGTTAAAAAGCTTTTCACCCAAACTTTCCTGATTTCTGCCAAAAGAACTACCCTTTCCTCTAGTCTAGGTTCCATGAAATTACCTTGAAGTTAATTCTTTTATTTAATTCTCCATACCCAATGGGTCAACAGGCATCTCCTTATTTAAGATATTTCTATCTTCTTCTCTTTGTTGTTTAAGTCAGAGCCCTAGTTACGCTTGTATTCCCTCATGCCTGGATTCCTACGAAGTTTTCTTAATTATTCTCTGTCTACAATAATTCTTTCTTACAATTGCCTTTCAATGCCAATTTTATTACCCCACATCCCTGCTCCAAAAAGTCTAGTAACTTTCTGAATTTTAGCACAGAATCTCTTTGTGTCTTCTGGATTCAATGTAACAGACACAACCTAACATCCCACTACTGCATGACAAACATGAAGAACACTAACTAGGCTGGAATCATGATCCTAAGAGTAAGCCTATTGTTCCCTCTCCTTGACTGCTCTCCTATTGTCTCCTCCATCTATCCAGACCCTAATCATCATTCAAAAGTCTGTTCTAATTCTGTCTTTTCTCTAAAGTGCCTCTTAATGAAATGTTAGATTCAGAGCAAGTTGAGGTCAATAGACACTGGCATAAAGATAAATTGGTTAATGGACAGAATATTATAGTTAGATATGAAGAATAAGTTATAGTGATCTATGGTACTCTAGGGTGACTATAGTTAATAATTTATTGTATATTTTTAATTAGCTAGAAAAGAGGGCTTTGAATATTCCCAACATAAAAAAATAATAAATTTTTGGAGTGATAGATATCCCAATTACCTTAATTTGATCATTACAAATTGCATACATATATTGAAATATCACACGGTACTCCATAAATAGCACAATTATTTTGTAAATTAAAAATAATAATTAAAAGAAGATAAACTATCTGAATCATTTCTTGTTGTCTTTCCAATGCAAAGCTTCTGGTTTCTCATTCTTCTGCATTCCCCACAACACATAAAAAAATGATGGACACATAATAGATTGCATAATAAATGCTTCATGTTGATTGATTATGAAGTTTCTATGTCTCTTTAGGGAAGTGGCCATTGCAGCTTGGCTGCTTTCCCCTTTGCATTTGTCTGCCAGCCTTAAACATTAATTAAGGTATGTTTTCCAACTTTCAAATATAAGACTTTCTGAAGAAATAAATTTTCCTAAAGTGTTTTCTCAAATTTTAACTACATTCTACTGGCTATTTTTCAAACATGAGACATTTTCTTTTCTTTTGGAAGCTCTCCAGACAAAGTAGATTTTAAATTTTTTTATAAAAGTATTGATATATTGCTATTAGGATTTTCTTGACAGTACAGAAAACTCTTAACAAGAAGGAGGAGTTGAATAAAGAGCTGATTTTTCTCTACCAAAACCAGAAAAAAAAAAAAAAACGGTATTCAGAGAATTTATAATTGTTTTCCTACTGTGGAAAATTTAAAGAATTATTTTTAAGGTTATATTAGAAACAGTTGCAAGTAAATGCAGTGAAGGCCTGCCTTGTGATTGGAGTGGTTTCCAAATTGATCCTATCAAAAGGAGATCTTAGAAGCTTCAGAACAAAATCTCAAAATGCCTCTCTCCTTTGCTTTCTAACAAAAATGAAAACAAGATGGATTGGAGAGTAAAAGTGGCTTTGGAGAGTTGTTTGGTAAAGATGAAAACAGCTCAGGATACTGAACTGAAGGAAATTATTATTTTTATTATCAAAGTTTGTTTCAGTAAAGGCTTTAAATGGAAGAAGAATTGCTCTAGAAAGTGCTTGGGGGTGGGTGATGGTGAGTGGGCACAGGCGGCTCAGAGCAGTAAATTATTCATTCAGTAGAGAGAGAGAGGTACCCAGCCCATCGGACTCTGTAGGGTCTGTCCTTTCATTAACTATGAAATGTAACTGCTTCAGCACAGCTGGAAACCAAAACATACACTTCAGTTACCAAAGACTGATATAAATTATTAAAGCCAATAGGAAAAGGAAGCTCTGTATTTCTTTTAATCACTATATAAAATGAGCTCTCCTGAAGGCATCTCATATTTATTGTACCATCACGTTGACATCAGTCTTGTTTTCCAAAGAGTGCATTTTGTTGAAAAGTTGTAATAAACCTCCCTCTCATCATGTATTATTTTACAAAAACCGATAAAGCTTCCAGAGTCAGCCATGTTTCCTGCCTTTACAGAAATGAAGTTATAATAAGGTAAAACTAATAAAAGTATAGATATAATCACATACAAAAGTTTCCACTAAAACTCAACTTCCATGGTCTCATTCTCTCCCTGTCCCCTACCCTTTCTACTTCCATCCATTATCTCTGTCTTTAAAGCCTTTTTTTTTCCCTTTCTATTTTGGAACTGGACAAATTAAATCAAAACTGCATCCTTGGTTTTTGTGATTATGCAGTGTTTATCCAAAGCCTGTCTTGAAGTCTATGGAACTTCTCTGAGCTAGGGAAAAAAATTCTCATGGTTTGTTATATTATCTCTTGGGAGTTTCCTTAGGTTGTCAGCATTAGAAGTCAGTAGAAGTTAGTAGTATATGAGAACTGAAACTTTTCAAGAGTTAATCTTTCAATTTGACAGTCCCATTTTTCTTGTGGAAAATATGAGCTTCATAAAGAAATGAAAGACAATTTTAAACTTTTAACTCATTTAAATTTTTTCTCTTTTTTTCCTGAAAACAAATGTAATAAAATGATTATATCTTATGGCAATCTTTTCAATGTCATGGTGTCGAATATGGTTAATAAAAATTCTGGATAAATAAAATGCACCAAATTTGCAACTTAAGAATTACATGCAAAAAAATAAAACACTAAACCCAATAATTACGGGGAATCGCTAACCTAAATAATACTAATAGGCAACTTTTAATATGCATTAAAATGCTTTCACATGTGTTATATCAATTGATCTCAGGTAATTATTTCAACAAGCAAATTTATTACATACTGATGAGCTAAGGTGAGGTCTGATTCTCAGAGAAACAGAGCTGGCCAGTTGAAACAAAGACAAGTTGGGGAAGTGAAGTATTATTCTCTATTTCTGAGTCATTGGCGAATATCTTCCTTCCTTCCTTCTTTCAACTAGCTTTGTTAATAAGATTCCTGGAGTCTGATATCTGGGGACAATGGGAAACTGTCATTATTCAAGGAGAAAATGATTGTCTCTGTAGAAGGGTCCTGAAATAATAAGCATTCACACATGGCTAATTGATATTTGACAAAGGTGCCAAAGTAATTCAATGGGAAAAGGTGAATGCTGTCAACAGATAGTCCTGGAACACTTGGATGGTCATATTCAATAAAATGATCCTCAACCTGTATATCATATTATATGTAAAAATTAACTCAAAATGGATATAGAGCTAAATGTAAAAGATAAAAGTAAAATATTTTATTTTGTTATTTTCATTTATTTATTTCAGCATATTTTGGGGCTACAAATGTTTAGGTTACATATATTGCCTTTGCCCCACCTGAGTCAGAGCTTTAAGCGTGTCCATCCTCCAGATGGTGTGCACCACACTCATTTGGTGTGAATATACCCATTCCCTCCTCCCCCCCCACCTGCCCGACACCCAATGAATGTTATTACTATATGTGCACTTAAGTGTTGATCAATAAATACCAATTTGATGGTGAGTACATGTGGTGTGCCAGTGCACACTATCTGGAGGATATTACATAGATACTTATCTAACCCTTTAGAATGCAAACATGAAAAAATTTAAAACCATTCTTAGCTGATGGGAAACACAAAACAGAAGATGAGCCAGATTTGTCCCTGGGGCCATTTGCTGACCTCTGCTGTTCCTATCATAACTAATCAGCATAGGAACAATAACAACAAGCCTACTAATTATCTAATTAGTATAGCCTCATAAAATTAACAACTGACAGAAAGAAATCACGGTGTAAGTTAATTAAATATGTGAGCATATATTTCAAGTATAAGTAAGCATTCTACATGTAAGTTGGATTGAAATTTTTCTTACCTGAATTTTAATGAAGTTTACCCTGTCAGTTGAAGTGTAAAGGTGTATTTATTACTGTAAGAATAAAATTATTAATTATTAAAGTGATTAATTTTGTGTACAGAAACAATTATTAAGGGCTTTTACATGGCTAATCAGTGTAACATTGGTAATTAGCTAGATAATATTTCAAAGCACACACAGCTTTTGAATCAAAAATATTAATATTATAAAATTCAAAGCAGAATACTGGAGATTATATCCTAAATACAATCTTATGGAATTGTTTGGTTAATTGTTTTGAAATTAATTAAAAAATCATCTGTAATCTATATAAACCGTATTTAATTTTTATTATTTTTCCAATTATGCTATGAGTCTTTCAAGGAAAAAATATTCTTTTGATTATCTTCTATCATTGAAAAATGAATTAGAAACAGAAATTCAGCTCGAATTTTATGAGGAGAAGAAAGACCTCTAAAGTAGCATTAAATGAAAAATTTCATGTTAAGTCATCTTTGGTCTGAGAACAGTAAAGAATTTTTTAGAAAGTGTGAAGAAAAATAGTTGTTGGAGAAAGACGAAGTATTTGAAAACAGTTTTGTTCTCATCAATCAAATTTCAAGACCATACATTTTACAAGAATGCTGTAAGAAGATACATTCCTTGTAATTTTACATGCATAGTGGCCTAAATTCAAATGACAAGTTGAAATGATTGCTTTAGCTACCAATCATTTTTAATAAACATGAAGGATTTTTGAGATCTGTTCAAAGTATGAATTCTAGGTACAATGTTCCATCTAGAATCTTATTACTGAAAAATTTCTTCCTGAATTGTATTCTGCCGTATACCTGAAAATTAGCGATTTTCTAATTAGTAATTTAGCTAATTTTTTTCTTGTGAATTGCACATTTGAACCTGTCAAAATAATAAGAAATCATCTATAAATCTGACAGCTCAGTAGGTAATGATGAATTCAAGCTTGCTCCTACATGACTTACTTGCCGAGAGACTTCTTGGTTTCAAACAGCTAGCAACAAAGCGAATTTAACTGAATAAACATTTGCAGAAGAGAACATAAGAAAAGTGTAATGAAATTTCATTGCCACTGAACAAACTTGGTGAAGATTTTGAATGATTTATGGATATAAGCATAGGATCTTTTATCCTCATCCTACAGCTGGGTGTCAAGAAAGTGATGATAGCACCATGTAATGCAAGGGAATTTCAAATCACAGGCAGCAAGGTCGTGGGTCCCTTTAATCTTTCTTCTTCAGCCGGGAACAAATTATATAATGTATAAAAGATTTAGGAAACCATTTGTCAGGTGCTTAGATAAGATATTTAATTACTGTTACTACTATTACCAGTTAAAATCCCGCTTAAACTAAAGAAACTTTGCAGATAATAATGCCAACATAGCAGGACTTAAAACAAATGGTACAGAGAAAGTAATGTGTTTCCAGAAATCTGTTGAAGTAACCAAATTCAAGTGCTTTGGGAAAGTGAATATGTCTAGATATCTGCTGAAAGATCCCTCCATTATTCTACTCCAGGGTAGATTCAGAAATTATAGTGAGAGTAATGACAGCAGAAAAGCAAATAGAAATTGACAGATGATTATATCTTGAAAGCCAATTGCTTTGCTCCATTTTTTCATTTCTATATTCAAGATAAAAGAATACATCTTTGCCCTCAAGGGATTATTGTGAGGTAGCAAATATATGAACAAACGTTGGAAATGAAGATGTTAATAATGTAAGTGAGGGAGGCAATTTTAGGTTTCTGTCTGAAAATATTTAGACAAGATCTTCAAGCTTCCATTTATAAGATTATGAAAAATTATTGAGTCATCAAAACCAATAAAATCTTCAAGTATAGAAGTCAAAGAAGAGATATTAGTTTAGTCATATTCTACTAGAGAGGAAGAAAAAATAACTTGAGGGAAATATTTCTTCAATAAATAGTACCCTAAGTATGGAGAGTGAGGCAAACAACAACAACACAAAGCTTTCTTCTCTACAAATCTCGGTTTGAAATTGATATTCATTTAATATTGTAAATGTGCAATATAATGACTGCAGAAGCAACCTAGAAACCAAAATTGCTGAGAAATTATTGTTCTTGTCCCCTAAATCAAAAAATTAACTTTCAGCTTTCAACATTATTTCATACTAAAATGTTCATATTAAATTAACATGTAATTCAATTAAAAATTGAAGAATCTTTGTCTGCAGAAAAGCCTTTTTAGTATTTTTTCATGAAGCACTTGACCAAAATTTTTATGCAGTTAGTCTCTAGGAAACAAAATCACTAAAGCAGTACAACATAAATATATAATGCATATTTTCTTAATGAATACTCACAAAACCATATGAAGAAAATCCTATTATTCTTCTCATTTTTTAAATGAGTGAGTGAGATAAGTTAACTTGCCCAAAGTTACACAGTTGAGTCACAAAGTCGGGTTTCAAACTCTATCAATCCTATTCTAGAGATAGTTTTAGACTTAGAGAATATTTGCAAAAATAGTACAGCGAGTTCCTGCGTACCATTCACCCAGCTTCCTCTTACGTTAACATCTTATATGAGCATTGAACATTTATCAAAACTAAGAAATTAGCCTTGGTACAATGCTATTAACTAAACCACAGAACTTATTCTGATTTCCCCAGATTTTCCACTAATGTCCTTTTGCTGTTCCTAGATCCAGTCCAGGACGCCACAGTGTATTTAATTGTCCTATATTGTGTTCTCCTCCAGTCTGAAGATTTCTCAGTTCTTTGTCTTTCATGATCTTGACGAATTTGAAAAGTTGTGGTCAGTTATTTTGCAGAGTATATTCAATTTGGGATGGTTTGATATCTGTGTGATATGATTGAAGAAATGCATTGTTGGGAAGGATGTCATAGAAGTGATGTGTCCTCCTTTCACGGTACATCATATCAGGAGTTACTTGATGTTGACATGCATTACTGGTGACATTATTGCTCACTTGTTTAGGGTAATATCTGCACATATTCTCCATTGTAAATTTACTATATTTCCTTTTATAATTAGTAAATATTTTGAAAGAGGTACTTTGAAACTGTGTAACCACCCTGTTTCTGTTTTAAACTTTTATTCACTAATTTTAGTATCCATTGGTGAATGTTGCTGTAACAGTTACTACTGTGATGTCAGAATAGTGAAAATGGTAATTTATTTCCTTCATTCCTTCTGTGTTCATTAATTAGATATTTTTTTTATAAGGGAAAGTTATTCCTTCTCACACATTTATTTATTCAGTTGTTCATTTATATCAGTTGGGCTGACAAGTATTTATTTTATTCTTTGGATTATAATTCAATAATGTCATTCATTATTCTGTTGCTTAAGTTGTTCTAACTTTGGCTATTGGCAGTTACTTTATGCTGGCATTGTGCAAACTGTGCATGGACCTATTCTTTCTCTCTCTCTTTCTCTTTTTCTCCCACTGCCCCACCCCCAGTGGTGTCAAAGCTATCATCCTCTCTTTTCCCCTCCATCACAGCAAAACTCCTTGAAAGGATTATCTGTAGTCCTTGCCTCCACTTACTCACCTCTGATTCTGACTTCATCATATTTCAATCTAGTTTCTGACATCACTGTTACACAGAAACTTTTGTTGAATAGATCACTAAAACTTGCATGTTGCTATTCTGGAATCCTCTATTCCTTATTTTAATTATCTTCTCAGCAATATTTAACAATGCTGGTAATTCACTCCTTCCTTGAAATGATTCTTTTTAAAAATTTCTTGGCACAATATTCTTTTGATTCTCTTTTTACTTCTCTGACTGTTCCTTTTTTTTTGACATTATTAGCCAGTTCCTCTTCTGGCCAACCTTTGGATGTTGGTGTTTCTTAGGATTTTTTTTATGATCCCTCTTCTCTCCTTGTATTGGTGATCTCATTCACTCTCATAACCTCACTGCCATTTATAAACTGATGATTTTAAAGTGTAAATCTCTCATCAAAACTTTGGATCTTAGAGCTGAATCAATACATGTATTTGGATATTCCATGGTACCAAAAAATTAATATGTCTAAACTTATTTCTTCTTCATCTATACACTTTATACAATCCTATACACTCCTATACATTCCTATACACATCTGAACACTCCTTCTGTGTCTCCCAGATACGCAAGCAGTGTAACCATGCATGCAGTTTTTTTAAAGTGAGAAGTATGAGTGTTGTTATTTCATACGTCCTCTCTCTCCCCCAGCATTTGCTCAGTCATTGTGCTTTGTCATTTTTACCTCATCCCTACTGCCAGTAACATGGGCTGTAAGCATCTCCTATTTGTACCACTTCAATTGCTGCCTATTGGGTCTCCCTTTCTCTAGTCTGTCTCTTCTAGTCAGCTCTCCACTTTTCAGCCTGGTTAATTCTGTATCTCTGATTGTAGACTCATGTAAGGATATAACCCATTATGTGCTAGGAAGCATAACTTTTTATTCATTCATTCATCCAATTATCAAATATTTTCTGAGTACCTCCTAAGGACTAGCCAATATGCCAGGCACTGGAGTCTCATGAACAAACAAGGTTTCTGCCCTCATGGACTTCATGATGCAAATGTCATCTTACCACAGAGCTCTTTCCTGGTCATCTTATATAGCACAGCACTCCACATCTTTGTGCTTTTCTTGCTCTACTTTCTTGATGAACTGTACATTAATTTTTTTCATTTGTTTGCTATCTATCTTCTGCCTCTAAAATATATATACCAACAGTGATGGAAACTTAAGTCTATGTGTTTATGGCTATCTCCCAAGGCCTAGAACAGTATCTGGTACATGGTAGAGCCTTTATAAATATTTTTTAGAGGAAAAATAAATCATAGTTTGGGGAAAATGAACAATAATCAAATTAAAAATCAAAGTTCTTATAAATTTCAGGTAAGTACTATAAAGCAAATAAATAGGATGCCCCATAATAAGATAAATGAAGAAGTGGCCTACTTTTAGACAGGGAGTTGGAGAGAATCTCTTTTAAGCTGAGCTTTGAACCATGAAAAAGATCCAGCCAGATGAATTAGGGGACAGAACATTCTAGAAAAGTGAAGCAACTTTTATAAAATTCCTCAAATGGGAAAGTGCTTGGCATTCTCAAACAAGAAAAAGAGGCAACAGTTGCTAGAGTGTGGAGCATAATACAAGGTGAGGCTGGACATGGGGTGGGAGTGGATTGGAGTTTGGGTTTTATTATAGTCACTGAGCAAACCAGTGGCAACAAAATTTCTTAACAGTACATATACAACATGTGATTATTTGTTTAAATATCTGCCTCTCCTGCCAAAACATCTGTGAAGGCAAGAGCACATGTGGGTACTCATACTTTAAGCAATACCTGGTATATGGCTGGTACTTGAAAAAAGAGATTGCCGGTGTAAAGGCCTGGAATCAATATAAACATTAACATTTCACTGCCAGCTTTAATAAACACTTTGGCAAGGCCTGTTTATATAATCTTAACTATTGTTATGTTGAACCTGCAAGCATCATTCTCTAAGATCTTATCAAGTAGTCTTTACAAAGTGGAAGACTTATTATCCAGAGACAATAAATTTGTATTCTTTGTTTCATGCCCCCGCTAAAGATTAGGATTAGTAGGTGAAAATTTGCTCTTTGGTGATTTATGAATTTCCTCTCACTGGGAGAGTTCAAGCCAAGTCCAATTCACAATTTATCATTTATTCAATGGAAAATTGTTTACATTGGAAGGGTTTGAATTACTGAAGAACAGCAATATTCACTGCAAATCTAAAACCCATGTGTTTCATGGTTATTATCATACAAACCTTTGTAATAACTCAAATAATAAATTAAATTAGGTTAATTTGACAAAAAGAAATTTTATTTTGCCTTGGCAGCTCCTAACTTAGTGTTTAACCATGAAACGATATATTTTTGACCTCCAGTTACACTTACTTGTTTTACTTATAGTCAATAAAAATGCTAATTAACATTTTGTAAATAAAACAAGTAAGCAATAATAATAACAAATTAGGGATGTAGCTGGATGCTAAATAGAAGGCACGGAAATCCATTATTAGACCAAAGCGTTTCTTACACTGTAATCGAGTCCATCTTAATGTGTCCCACGTGCTGTCCTTGACTGACTTTTGGAAAAGAAGCATTAAAATTGTAAAGGCTGTAGTCTTTTGAAGGTTTTTACTAAAATGGAGATATAGATTACGTTGTAACGTAATTATCTATGGATAATGAGTTGCTCATTTTCTGGTGATTTTTTTATAGAAAGAGTTTGCTAAAATTACATGTAGAAAAATCAAATTAAGACTCACATTCTGTATGCAAACTCTAGTATTTACCCAAATCACAACATTTGGGATTGTATTTTTTTTTTAACTTTCTCTGTCTTAAATATGATAATTGGATAGTTTTTTGTCCCCATCTCTAATGGAGAAACTTAAAACAATTCTGCAGGCAGTTCCATTGTTAGCTTTTTCTGTCTCCTTTATTGTTGCTCTTCCGTTTTCTTATTCCAAGCAAATGTTAGTTTTCTAACTGCACAGAAAATAAGCATGGCATTAATTACAGCCTAATGAGCAACTCAATTATATAAAAAACAAACTTACTAAAAAATATATTCAGTAGCTTGAATACACCCAAATTTCCCCGTAAAGCAAGCTTATTTAAATATTACGACAAATATATGTTCTTTCCAAGCAAAAACGTCCACAAGGCTGCCGTGGTTTAATTTATTCCTCTGATATGAGGCACATTAATGTCCATGTGAAATATGCTAGAGCTCAATAGAAATGAATCTCATTAGTATTTAAATACAACAATTAATTTATGTTATTTATTGGCCAATTATATTAGAAATTATAGTGTTTAACAGAGGACAATCAGATTTCCAAGAGCTGTAATTTTGCCTGCAGTGGGTAGGAGACATATGTAATCAATGCTCACAGCCATAGCATCCACTGTGTTTCCCCCACCTTCTTCTAAATATATCTAATTTTATAAATAAGAAATGTCAATGTGCTAAGCCAGACTTTCTCAAATTTCACATTGGAGTTCCACTGGTTGAGAGCAATTTTTAATCTTCCTACTCACTGCTTTTTTCCATTCCCTTTTTCTGAGGCTATATATGTGATATCACTGAGTTTCTTAAAAGGTATAGATTTTATTTAAATCTTTTTCATAATGAATTTACAAAATATATTGCATTTTTTACTGTGAGGAACTATTATGGCAGGCGAGAATTCTACCACTGAATCACCAATGCTTGGAACTATTATGATAAAAATAAGCATCACTCTGATATTTTCAAATTACAGGTTTTTACTCATCATAAATCAAATCTCATTGCCTTTAAATGCAACACTGCATCATATATTGATAAAAATCATATAACAATGACTTCTTAATCATGCTCTGTCTATAGAAATCCTATTCACTCTGTAAGGTTCTGTGCATATATTAACTCTCCCAAAAATTCTTCCTTGATTTTTCCAGCCAGAAATAACTTCTTTCTCTGCTCAACTTCCATAGCATCATGTCTAGATTTCTCTTATGGCATTTAACCACATTATGTTTTTTATGATTTTGAATATAAAGTCATAGGAATATGAGTTTGAGAGCAAAGCAGCAAATAGGGCTGTTGTGTTTTTGGCAATAATGGTCATCATGATAAGTAGTTCATGTCTCTAAGATTCTTAATATTTCAAAATAATTTGATTAAAATATAAATGTTTTATTTCATAATAGATTTGTCATGTTCAGGTTTATTTATTGTTATTTTGAGAGGTGACATCAGGGAAAATGGGGTAGATTTTATGGGGAGGTTTTCATAGGAAACAGAATCCGGAGTGTAGAGCACTCCTTCAGGGAGGGAGGCAGCAGATGACACAGGTGTGTACTTGCTGGGGGAGGGCTCTGCCACCACCAGGGGCCTCCTGAGAGGTCTTGAGAGCAAGAGGCCTTTAAATGGAGGTGAGAGGTAGGTAAAGAAAGTGACATAGAAGACATTCTGAGTTTCACAATTCAGGTCCAAGTGGCTTAAACAAAGAAGATAATATGCCTAAATATCATGTTGCTGTAAGTGGCAAAGCAGGAATTTTGACACAGATATACCAGAGTATGACAATTCCCTGATTAACCAATAGACTCTTCCCCAATGGCACTCTTCCTCAAAGGACTACTGCTTTAGATTGGCACCGACGTCACAACAAATGAAAAATAAGGAGACATTTGAAATGCTTTTAAATATCCCCATTAGTTTAAAACAGGGCTATTCCAAGGGCCTGACAAAACTAATTGTTTTCCAGTTCACACCAGGATAAGGAATTTCAGCCAGATGGAAATTAACCACATCACCAAATATCCCATTTTGTACAGCTGACATTTTTTACGTAGCAAGGCTTTCTTTATGAAGGAATCAGTGTGTTGATTTACATTCTGGTACAAACCCTTTATCTCATTGTCACGGACTGGGAGGCATGTTCAAGGACAGGCACCAACCCTGGTTCAAACTTTGAGTGACAATGAATCTCTGGCCCCATCCTTGACTTACTGAACCAGAATCTGAAGGTGATCCATACGTGCATGACATTTTTAAAAGTACTGGTAAAGAGGATATTTTAAGAGTACTGGTATAGAGAATATTTTAAAGTTCACTTTAAAATACATAATGTTTGTATAAACATTAAGCAAAAGCTACCAAAAATATGCTTTGTTTGAGGATATCCAATAAATAGTCACACATTAATGATGATTTAAAATTTCATAGAATTTCAGACACATGAATGTTTTTGATTCTCAAAATGACCCTGTGTTACCATCTTTTACTTGCCCTAAACCACAAGTTAGTAAATTGTACAGTTAGAACTTTTGGCATTTCTAGAACCCATATTTCCAATCCATTCCTTTGTGATTTTTTTTCCTGTTTTCTCTCACTAGGAATGGGAGATATTTACCACAGTAGACATCTAATATAAGAATGTTTAGGAGGAAATTATAGGTTTTACTATAGGAATTGTCCTGTGAAATATTCATACCACTGTTGTTGTAATATTTTGAAACATAGAAATTGTATATATTTAATTTGTGAGGCAATCAGGGGAAGTATTATAATACACAAAATTTCAAAGCCTAACCTTCGCACAGGGGATAGAGAAAAATATGAGTTCAATTATTCTGCAAATGAACATCTTGCAAAATATAAACAGCCCAAAGCACATTACATCACAATGCTCTAATAAAAAAATAATTAAAACAAGGGAATAACCTGTCATAAGTACCAAAATGTACCCAAGAGTCAATAAAAAGAACACAAATGAGATTTTCCTGAGAGACTTGGGCAATTGCAGGTCATTTTCCTGGATGGTGAATTCTGTAAAAATGGAAAAATTTGAATGAGAAATTGGTTTGGGATTCGTAGTGTTGAAGTCCGTTTGCTGACATCTGCTCTCATTTCTCTTTTTTTCTTTTTTTAATTTTGTGTTATCTGTTTCTCATTCTCCAAACTGAATGAAAACAAACACTTGCTTTTCAAAAATGTCATTTATTATTTGGTACTGGAATTCTGCATAAGAAGGGTGGATACCAGGACATTAAATGGGCATTTTTCATTCTTATCATTCATCAAAATGTTCAGGTTAAAATCAGAAACCATGTGGACAATAACAGAAGCCCAAACTATCATAGATGTCCCAAAACCAGAAAATCTTAACATTATGCTCTGGCAATCATGTATTTCTGAGAGCACAACTGATAAGCTGTGAATCTCACAGGTACTTTTGAGGGTAAATATAATCTGGTTAGCATTGCTGTTTCTCAGTAACTTTAAATACTATAGAGTTTAGACACACCAGGCACATAAATGTAATGAACACAGGTGGTATGACCCAGGTGAATGAATTATTAGCATTACTGGGCAAAATGATAGTCATATGTTGTCATTATTCCTTTTTATGAGTCATGGGTTATCTGGAGCACACCACAAGGCTCAGATAAGTTTTTGGATGGTTGAGTGGTAGCTTTGGATGGATCAGATTGTTTTCCCTCTTGTTATCACTAAAGTCCTAAAGCTGGAGATGTAATAGCATAGAGACATAAAGTTGTATCCAATGGCAAAGGCTTTCAGCTTTCCTCGTTTGGTATACTGATTATGAGGTCAGAGTTTCAGGTGAAGAGGCTTCCAATAGCTATGTGGAAAGACTGGCAGCTCTAATAGCCAAAGCAACAGACATGACTATTGATACCTATTTGTCTTATGAAATGTGCAAGAAGATTTGCTTCAATTATTAAACTTTTATACAAAGCCTTTGAAGTAGGTATTATTTTAGAGATAAGGTTTCTGAAGAAAGACGAAAGGAATACCAGTTATGGTACTTACCTGTAAATAGAACTAAGATTAAAGCTGCTGGGAGAATGTTTCAGCCCAAAGTTCAATGATATCTTTATTCATTCAGGCTGCCCCCATTAATTTAATCTTTTCTCTCTGTTTTCTAGATTTTTGGCCATCTTCTTTGACTTTCAGAGTAGATTTGGGAATGACTGACCAAAGTCAAGGTACAGATTATGGGCATAGAAGGGAACAAAGCAAATTAACTCCTGCAGATATTGAACTGAAAGCCTTTGCATGGTTCTCACTGGGCTCCTCCCTTGTGTCTTATTTAGCGCTTTTCAAAGACAAGTGTCCGGGATGACTACTCCCTTTCCCCTCCCATTCACCTACTCCCACTGAAACAATTGCTGGATCCTAAAGAATCACTTAATCTAGTCAATTTTTTCCCCACTATCTATAAAAGAAAAATAGTGGCATTAATTCCTTTGAGGGTAATGAGGAGAAATGAATTGGAAATTACAAACAAAGTGTGTTCTCTACGGGAAAGATTTGGAGAAAAAAATAGAACAGCTATTGCTACAGGGACAGCATTTATATGGTGCAGATGGTTGACTCTTATGGCTGCCCAGAGTGCTGTGTAGTGGCTTACATATGCATTATTTACATAACCAGAATCCCTTGGCAGAGATATATTTCTTAATCATCTTTGCCAGACAGGAGGAAGCCAGTGAGTAGTCTCTTGTGTTTAGGTAAGTCATCAACTGGTAAATGTCTAGGCGTGTCACCACCTGGCAAATGCTTAGCTAAGCCATCAATTGGTAAATGGGCTGTCATGACTTCTACCCCAGTCTGTCTGCCATTCAATAGCCAATTAGTTGCCCTAAACCCACCACATCTGTATTATTTGATATTTGGGGGAACACATTAAAAGTGAGCATGTCTATGTTATTGTAACTAAGTAGTTTTCTCTTTCACATACATATTTTCACAATTGTACAGAAAGCCAGTCACCTTGCCTTGAGGTAAAACAGGAAGATGCTCAGCTTTCGTTCTTACAAAATGTAAGCTTTAAAATTTAACACTCAAGAAACGGAAGTGACCAAAGAAAACACAGAAAATACTTACAAAAAATAAAATCAATATTCCCTGTGATGAGTGTATTATTAGGTTACCGTCAATGGGAAGTCTGCTTGGTGCAATGTTTCTCAAATAAAATTTGGCAGCATGGATCAAGGGCCTTAAAATTGTTCATACTCTTTGAACTAGAAATACAACTTTGGGAATTGCAGACTGAGGAAAACATGAGATGTGGGTAAAAGACTGATACATGAAGTTGGTTATGACAATATCATTTGCATCAGACAAAGAAGACAGCTACCCAACATTGCCAAAATAACAGAACAGTTAAACTATGGTGTATGTATGAGATAAAAATCTCATGTGTCCATTACAAACCATATTTTCAGTATATATTCCATGTCTCTCTCTACACGTCTGCTGCTTGCCGGCTATCCCTGGCATCCCCTAGCCTGAAGCTACCACTCCTCAACCTCTGCCTCTGTGGGTACATGGCCTTCTTCCCTATGTGTCTTTTTGTGTATTTTCTTTTCTCACGATAGCACTCATTGGATTTAGGATTTACCCTAATCCAGTATGACCTCATCTTAATTTAAATAATTACATCTGCAAAGACCCTATTTCCAAATAAGGTCACAATCTGAGGTACCACGTGGACATGAATTTTGGGCAGATACTGTTTAACACACTACACCTTCTCTCTTCCTTTTCCTTTTAATTCCACACAGCTAGGACTGAAGAGAGGAAGTTGAGATGAAAGTTGAATCGTCTCCAGTGAACTATTGAAAGATGCTCTATGAAGCAATCTTGAAATGGGAATAAGCTAGGTCCAGTTTCTTCAACAAATAAAGAAAGGAGACATGTTGAAATGTCATGCTGTAGAGGGTGTGTACAAATTTAAGTCAGTAAGCATTAGGCTTGACATGTCTGTTTATATTAGGCATAGTTATTGTGATCAGATTTCTTCTTTTAGAACATGAGATTTGCTTTATAATTTTTGGTTAGCGACAATTTGTGTTGTTGCCTTTGGGAGAGACGTGGTCTTAAATCTGAGAAAGTATTCCTCTATACAGGGCACAGTTTTCAGTTCTCGATTTCTACCTAAGGACCATTGTTCTGAACAAGAGTTTAAAAGTGTGGCAGAACATAAAATTAAGGGTAAACAGTGTTGGGTAACAGTAACTTTACATCTCTCTATGTCTGGTATTTGCAAAAACCAATTTTATAATTGTCTATGTGATGCATTTACTAACTTACCTCCCTCTCATTTTGGTATCTACCATATTCTTTTGCAGTTAGATGTTTGGTGGCTAATAAAGTTAGCTAATTATACAGTGCTACTGAGCCTGCTTTGCTCAAAATCTACTTAGCAATTATTCACTGGAAAATGTTTTTAATTCTGTTAGATGACATTTTTAAATATAACTTCTCTTCTTTTTTCTAACATTGCTGCATAATCCCTTATTAGAAATGCTAATCTCAAAACTTAACAACTAGGCAGGTTTCTGTTATCATAACAGCTCCTTTAGATGTTTAGACATTGTAAATCCAGCCCTAGCATTTCTTAATTCATTACTCAGAGCCGAGACCTCAACATTCAGATGCCATAAGGGGCAGCTAGTAGCTTTCTTGCTGTTGACAATGCGGCTTGCAAAGTCATGATGTCTGCTATTAAGTATTAGCAGTGAATTATTAGTGGAAAAAAAAGAATATCTGGTTAGAAAATAATGTGATTATCAGCAAGACATTTCAGTATTTTTATTTTTCTTTACAAAATGCATTTGTGAGTGGAATAGAATACAATCACTATAATGTTTTCTTATTTTGTATTTAAGAAATAGGAAAAAATAGTGTTAAAGGTACAGGAGAGGGTGGGTGGGGAAGAACCACCTGGGAGATCCCGAGGTGAGGCTCCTGCCAGCCCCTGCCCTGACCTCCAGCGCCCACCAGGTCGGCCCAGACCAGCCACGATCCAGTGGATGCTCGTCTTTAACAACCACAGGAAGCCATGGCTTGCCAAGGTACAGCCCCACAGTGAAGATGCACAAGAGCAAATCATCAGGGAGACTTTCCATTCCATACCTAAGAGAGATTAAAATGTTTGTGATTTCTTAGAATGAGAATTACTAACTGGAGGCTCTGACAACAAACTGGTGTATAGACGTTGGGCAAACAGAAAGGTGCTTTAGAAGTCCAGTTACCGTGGAGTTTATTTAACTCTTCTGTGTGGATTCTTCAGAACGTGAACTTGGCATTTTAGATCTAATTCAAGCACTGGTGAAAACATTAGACAAATGTTTTGAATATGTCTGTGAACTGGATTTGATTTTTCACCTACACAAGGTTTATAATATTCTTGTGGAAATGGTGATGGGGGAAATTGGAGATCAACAAGAATGAGATGATTATGCAAATTGATGTACAAAATAAACTGGAGAAATCTGAGACCACTTAGCAGGAGCTCCAGCCTGCGCTGTGTCAGCTGTAAAGAATGTGAATCTTCCTGAGAGCCCAAGAAATATTAACATTGGTGACATTAGTATAAAAGTGCCAAACCTGCCCTCTTTTCAATAAATAATTAAAAAGGCCACTCCCAGGTAAAATCCAGAGGGAAAAGTCATCTAAGTTTACCATGCAGTTTTTCCAAAAATAGAGGAGCAGAGTCTTAACTTTGCTCTTGGATTTAACTTAATGTACTGTATAGAAATTGTGTAAAATCAGTATGGAAGTTCAATGTTGTTTTTCTTGCTCAGTGATTTTTAAAAGAAATTAAATTGTTCCTGCATGATTATTTTTTTCTTTTCTAAACTGCATTCCTATGCCTACCTAAGGCATACCTCTATGTATTGGTTACTACAGTATTTCAAAGAGTGTTTGAAATATTTCTTTAATTATGTACAACCCATAATGTTGGTGTTTTGTATGGACCACGGTGCAGCATTCCTTAACTCATTCTGCTACTTGTTACACAATTGTTGCTTAAAGAACCAAGTATGTATTGTATGAAAATATGATGACCTTTTCTCTTAGTTTAAATAAACTCCAAGTTAACTGGATTTCTAAAGAACCTTTCTGTTTGCCTGATGTCTACTTTAGCAATAATTTTTTTACAACCGTCTGACTCGACAAAGTAACAAAGTAAATAAAAGTATATTTTATCACTGGCAAAAATGGTGTTAAATAAATTTTGATTAATTCATTTCAATTATCAAGTCAAATTAGGAGGAAGACAAGTCAAAAGTATTACTTAAATTGATGCTCTTAATCAGTCTGCCTTCCAGAAATCTTTTGATCATATCTGCTGGCTTATTTTGCAAATTCAGGCTATAGACTTTCTCTTGTCTTTCCTATAAATAAAGGGGCAGAGTAGGAAAATGTCCAAAAGACAAGCATGGGTTGGGAAAAGATAAATTTAAGAATCTGGCTAAGATTGCACCAATTTATATAATGTTAGCACCTTGAACTTTATAGACAATTGAAAAGAGAATGTGTCAGGAACATTTTGCATCATTTGCTAAATCTCTGTTAAGTGTACTGTGCGTTGATAGCTTAGTTTCTGCTATATAAGGAATTGTATTACATATTCCTCTGAGAAATTAGTGTATGTGGAGATAGTTCTCACTTCCAAAGAACTAATATATTTTCTTTACAGCTGAAAATGAAAATCATGAAGCTAAGCATCTCCCTTGAAACTCCCCTTGCCCTCATTTTATAATTATAATTTTTTAAAAATTTCATAAGTCACATAAATAATCATAAATATGAGAAATATAATAAAAGAATATAAACACTCTTATTTGTTGTTAATTCTCCAATACACTATTATCATGTTACTGTAAAATTCATGTTTTTAAGTAGAAAATTTATAGTTCATATAAAATTGGATTAATTTATGCATAGCATTTTATAATGATATTCTGCTCAAAAATGTATTATTAAAACAAACATCAACTTAAATGAATCTTGAAGGAATTATGCTGAGTAAAAAAGCCAATTCCAAAGGTTAAATACTATTTTATTTCATTTATGTAGTATTCTTGAAACAACAAAATTATAGAAATGAACAGATTTGTGGTTTCCAGAGGTTGACGGTGGGAGGGAGAGGGAGGAGGGTATGCCTACAAAGGGCAACAGAAAGTGCCCTTTGATCATCGTCCTCGTGGTGATGGAACGTTTCTGTACCTTGACTGTATCAATACCAATGTCCTGAATAATACATTAGACTACAGTTTGGCACAATGTTACCAGTGGTAGAAATTGAGTAAAAGGTATGTGGGATATCTTTGCTGTAACTGCAGGTAGATCTGCAATTATCTCAAACAAAAGTTACATTTAAAATGCTGTGATCAACTCGCATGTCAATAGTTATATGTCAATATTTCAATGACTGCATAATATTCCATTTGATAGATTATTTTCCCCATCATATTCTCAGCCTCGTACTGATGATAAATTAGCATTTTATGGTAATTTGCTTTTGTGACTCATACTACGGTGAACTTTATTAGAATTGAACCATTGTATATATTTATTTTCTTGAAGATAAATTTCAAAGTGTGGAATTGCTAGGACAAAATTTATGCATGCCTTTAAGTCTTTTGATAATCATGAGTAAAGGTTGTATCAATTTATTCTTCTACTTTGATATAGAAAATTGTATATTTTCTTGCCAACTCTGGGTATTATTCTGCAGTTTTTTTATTTGATAAGTATGAAATAATACATAATTTTTGGATTACTAGTGATATAATACATTTTATATGTTTATAGGCCTTTAGAAGTTCTTTGAAAATTATACACCTATAAGCTATATTTATTTTTCTGTTAATCCACTTTTTTTAAGTTTGCCATTTGCAAACTTATAAACTATACCTTATTTCATTTTTCTCCAATTAAAAATAGCAAATTTATGAATCCTTTTCATTATGTTATACTTAAACCAACCTCCAATACCTGAAGATTAAATTGATATTAATCTGTTTTATAGTATTATGCTTTTATTTTATATGTCAAAATATTTAATTAATCTGAAAGTTATTTGAGTAATAAAAACTATAGCCAACATTGATGGGATGCATTTTATGACCAAGAACTTAAATGCTTTCTCTATATTATCTTAATTAACCCTTAATAGATGTGAATTATTATATCCCCTTCTTTACCGGTTGGGGTTCAGTTTTGCAGGATTTATTGCAGCTGATAATGTGGCTTACACAGAATGGTTCTCAGAAACTTCTGGGAATAATCCAAGAGCCACACTGCAAAAATGACCTGGCAAAGGAACTTCTGCTGCTGCTAACACCGTGGCTGGCTCAAGAACCAATTTCTCCCTCTCAGTCAGGAAATCTGATGAATCAGGATGCCTCATCCTCTGTTTTTCATCACTCTCAAAGTTTGGGCTAATTGTCTCCGAATGGCTGTCACTGGAAAGTTGCTTCACTTGCATGCCTATAGTTCTAGAATAGTCATCCTACTGCCCCTTCACAATGCACACCTCCACCTGCCCAGATTTATTATGGAAGCTGGGCCAAGGGCAAAACTTTTAGCTTTAAGAAAGTCTGGAAAATGTAGACTTTATTTTTCAGTCTCCAGTGGGCAGAAAAGCATCCCAGGAGGATTTTGAGGAGGCCTGAGTATGCCATTCTAATCCCCATTGCACTGTAGAAGACACAAGCTTAGAGAGGTTATCTAACTGTAAAGTTCTACAGCTTGAAAGCGGTGGGACCAGAATTTGAAACTGGACTATTGTTCCAAGGTATATGTTTTAAACTATGATATTAGAAAGCCTCCATGGTACATGTCTGAGGGTGGGAAGTAGGAATCTAATTGTACATCTTCCTAACTTAAAACTATTTTTTCTCAGCACCTCAGATATCTGTTTATAATTTTAGATCACTTTTATTTATCTTCAAAAGATCACTTATTCACTTTATAAATAAACATATAGACTCTGAATAGCCATTAGAAATTTTAGGTTCTATAAAGTTTTTCTAGGCTTCCTTATATGAATAATAGTTATGATGTTATGGTCAGTGATTTAAAAAATTAATTACTATGTTTTGGACAACTTCTTGGTATTTTACTTGTGTTATCTCATTTAAATATCACAATAAACCCATGTGAAGAAATTATGGAAATTCTGTTTCATAGATGAATAAACTAAGATTTAAACAAAGTCACACAGCTTGTACATGTTGGTAAACTGCAAAGCTCATGATTTGTCACCTGATACTGTAGCACTTCATCAGTTCCTATAACTATTCTGCAAAGATTGGAGTCAGAAGAAAAAAACCCCTCTGAGATATTTTACAATCCCTCAAAGTGAAAAAAGAATTTGTTATTCTTCTGGATGGTGCTATTTTAATACTAATTCCTGCATAGTTGAAGGCAATGTGCATATATGTTCATGTTGGTTAGAATACTGCTTACAGTCTAAACACTATTTTCCATTCATCAGTATTATTGGTGTATATTGTACTATAGTACAACAAAATAGGTCACTAATAAATAGCAACTTTTTTTTTACAGGTAGAGTTTTGTTTGAAATAACTATGGATATGTAGCATGGGGAACATACATAGGGCCACAGTAATTATACATAAAATGGGGCAATTTCTTGGGAAAAATCACTATCTAATAGAGCTTATCTGAAATATTCTGTTCCCTTTTCCCAATATTCTACGCCCTTTCCCCCAAAATCACTATTGACTATTCCCTTCTCAATTTCCTTTACTTGGTAGACAAGGCCTTCCAGAAACCCTGGGGAAGGTAAGCAATATTGTTGTGAGAAGAATTTTTAATTTCATTCAGCATAAGAAAAGTGTCTTAGTTAAGGATCCCTAGGAAACAGAAATAGAGGCAGGACTTAAATGCTAATAATTTATTGGGAGGTGCAATAACAGAGCAGTGAAAATGAGGAGAAAATGAAGTAAAGTAAGAAAAATGAAGCATTATAAATTCTCATGGTAGCCAGGCTTCAAGCAAGCTGCAAAAGACAGAGCTTGTTGATAGACATGTACATCCACTCAGTCACATAGGTTGTCTCCAGGCAGGTGGCATAGAGCAGCCGTGCCATATCAACATCCATAAGATGAAGAAATGGAAAGGGCGTTTATTTGCTGGCTCCCTCTGTCTCCTGTCCCTGGTTGTTCAAAGTTGTTCTACCCCAGCAGCCAACAATACAGTGAAGTTCCATGATCTGCAGTGTAGTAGGGGCTTCTGGTTTATACCTTGTGGGAAAGATGGTAAAACTAAGCAGGCCCATATGTGGTCAGTTGCCATAATAGTGGCTGACGTGGAGCAAACAGCCAAGGGTCCGGGAGAAAAAAAAAGGCCAAGAGAATCTGAGTGAGCACATAAGGTATGTTTGATGCAGCCATCATTCGGAGAAACTTACACCTAACTGTGCCTTGGATCATATTTAGTTCTCATGCTCAAATATAAGACCTCAGTTTTTGTGAGAATAAGATGTTCTCACTTCTCCCAGAGAGGAGATATAAATTTAACCAGTTCTTCACAGCTAGCCCTGAGTGTGACTATAATATGGTGACAATCCATTCCCTGATGGTACTAATGAATTACTATCATATTGACTTATCTGTGAATGATACTCAAGTCCGTGTCTTCTCTGTCAATTAGTCATGGAGAATTATCTCATGAGAACATCAAGTGTGGGCCAAGAGGCAAACATTGGTGCAATAAAGTGAGTTGACCTGGAAGACTGAACCACCATTTCATGAAGTATAGTCCCGGCTTTTGCATCTTACTCAGCCGAGTCTTGAATGTATCATGAGGTACTTATTTGTCCACACTTCTTTTTTCTCTCTTAAACCTTTCTATGCTCCTCCACCCTCCCTTCTATGAGTAGTGTATACTCCTTTACCCTATTGTCTTTGGACTTAGCCATGTGAGTTGCTTTGAAGGTGGAAGAGAAGCAGAAGCAACAAGGTACCAGTTATGAGCTGAAGCTTTGAGTGGCATTGTGTGTTTCTATTTGTCCCCCTTTTCCCTTGAACTTCTGCTGTTTCATTATTGGAGGAGCAAGTCGTGGGTAGTTACTGATCTCAGAACGAGTGACACAGGTCAAGTAGATCTAAACCCAGCTTGTAGTCTGGAATTACCTCACCTATCTCAAAAACCATGGTCAAGAGAAAAATAAATGTCTGTTATTGTAAGGTATTGAGATTTTCATGTTGCTTGTTATACAGTATAACAAAAACTTGACTGATAAAAAACACTTCCCTCAATGGATTATTGCAACTCTAACTTATCCCAAAACTTGGTGGATTGGATCGTACATGTCCTAATAGGTAGCTAAGAATTCATAGTTACTTACTGTCCCAGTTTAGACACTCAGTCTTTCCTATGGCTCAATGACACACCAGGACTCATTTTTCTCATGAAGAATAATTCTCTGCCTTGGAGGGGATGTTTGTCTCCAGATATCTAGAATTATGTGCTGAATTTCACCTGTTGCAGTCTCCTAAATGCTCCATTCAGCATCCTTATCTATCTTCTATACCCTTAGGGATATTGTATCATGTGGATCAAGTGACAGTCATGCTTGAGGGTTTTGGAGTACTCAGAATTGTTCATTGTTTGGGAAAACAATATGTTAGTTGTTTAATTTAACTAGGTCTATTAGGGTAAATCATCAGCATTAATTTTCCTTGTCTCTAGAAATTCTGGAACTAAAAATAAAAACTATGTTAATAGTCAAACTGGGATTTGAATTTAAAATACCCCAAATAAATTAATGATGGCTTTAGTTAGAAGGAAAAATAAACTCTTTTACATGTTTATTAATTTTTAAAAAATTTTAATGTTTTAAAAAATTTCAATTAGCAAAATTTGTATGTATTTATGATGTATGACATGAGGTTTTGATATACGTATATATCGTGAAATGGTTAAATCAAGCTAATCAATATATGCATTACCTCCAATGCTTGTCATTCTTTTTTGGCAAGAACATTTAATATCTACTTTCTTAGTAAATTTCAAGTATATAATATATTGTTATATATTATATATATATCACCATGAGGTAAAGTAGATCTCTTGCACTCATTCATCCTTTTCATTATCACTTTTTAAAACATATTTTAGTAATATATAGCATTTATAAGATGAGGAAAAATATAAGAAACATAGAATAAATAGAAAGAACAAAAAGCCAATGTAATAAAATTAAAAAATTGACATGTTTTTTACATGAGTTTTTGGGAGTTGAGTCTTTTTAACATGGGATTATTTAACTAATGTGCCATTGGCCTTAAGTTTGTATATTTCCTAGTAGCCATTGGAGACTTCAGGCAAGGTGTTTTGGAAATATGTCTTTTTTTTCCTTAATGCTTTAATAGGAATATATAAAAAAGTTGTGCTCTGTCCTTCTATCCTTCTATCTGTCCTTATAGCTTTAGGAAACAATTTTTTTCTAGAAATAAATCATTTTGTTGATCAATAGTAAGTATGGCCAAGTTAACTTGATATGCCTGTGGAATCTCTGGATGTCTTGAGTAAATACAAATAGGCCGTGTCACTTGATTATTTAATTAGCTTGGTTTAATTCTATTTCCCAGTCATTCCTCATGATTTTTAACATAATACACAAGGAGACATTATTAAAACATCCTCTTGATTTTATAGTCTCCTCTTAAATCAATTATAGGCACTTAACTGGCTCTGTCCTGATCTACGTGAACTGCCGGTAATAACAATTTTCTTTCTTAGAGAGCTAAAATTTCAATGCCTTGTTACATTAGTGGTTTCTATTTATGGAGTGATTTTGTTTCAGATCCTATTGAAGGCAGAGGAATGGGCGCTGAAGTATCCTAATACAGTCATGTGCTGCATAATGATGTTTCAGTCAACAATGGCCCACATATATGAAAGTGGACACATAAGATTATCATATCCCATTTTTAATGTACCTTTGTTATGCTTAGATGTGTTTAGATAGATACACAGATACTTACCATTTGTTATAATTGCCTACAGTATTCAGTATAGTAACATGCTGTACATATTTGTAGCCTAGGAGCAATAGGCTATACCATACAGCCTAGGTATGTAGATTATACCACCTAGGTTTGTGTAAGTACACCCTGTTATGTATGCACAAGGATGAAATTGCCTACAGATTCATTTTTTGAAACATATCCTAGTCATTAAGCAATGCGTGATTGTATTAGTGAGTCTTTCCATTACATGAATAAAACTCTACATTTCAGAAGATAGAAAACAATACTACAAAATGGGAACTGAAGAAAACAAAAGTAAATTACATTATGTGTTTGTAAGTCCAAGATAATGCTAAAAGCTGGTATTTCTTTACATTTGTAAAGAATATATTTATATTATATTTAACAGTAGTCATTTGTAAAATATGGAAATTTAGTAACTACTATTAGTGCTTCCAACTAGAGAATCACTAAATGTAATAAATGTTAGCAATATCAAAAAATACAAGAAAGTTCTCCTTACACACATTGGTGTGTGCACACAAACACACTCTTACTGAAAGACGTTATAGCAGAATATATTCTAAATCAGTATTGCATTAGCAGGGCATTATGTGTGACAAAAATAAAGACTCATTGTTAACTTTGTATTATTGATGATTATTACATCAATGAGGTCATCACATAAGATATAAGAGCTCACAAAAGTCTTCTCTAAGTAGGTAGAAATCTTAAAAAAAAAGAAAAAAAGAAAAGAAGACAAGAACATCTGGCCTAACTTTTATTATTATACTTCATAATAAGAAGAATGTGATCTTGTCATTGCGTGGGTGTATGATCTAATTATCAGTAATTTGAAACATTCACTAATGAAAAAATGGTTATTAAACATTGACATAAATCCCTTGTTGATAAACTGCTACAATCACTTTTTCAAATATTGTTTCATGTAAATGAAGGAGTGGTGTTGATGGGCTCTATTTTGAATATGGAGAAAATAATAAGCAAGTCGAGATGTAACATTATTTGTGATTACCTACAGATAGGATAATTCTGTGTGTTTTAAGAAACAATCTCAGAAGGAGAAGGGAGGGACACAGGTAAGGACCAAAAATAGTTGAGAAATTTATGGCATGAGTATATTTAGTGTATAACGTCAATCAAATATCCTATATTAAATATCATATTATAATGAATAGTAAATATATAATTTATGATTGAATAGGATCCGATTTAGATAAGAATTGTCAAAAACAGGCTGGTCTCCTTTTGAGTAGTTGTTCTTAATAGGATCGAGAAAGCTGAATCCTTTTCAAAAGGTTGTTGCCATCAACATCCAGGCAAGACCCTCCTCCAACAAAAAGATTACAACTCACTAAATGGATTGTTAGCATTATTTTTTAGCAATAAATAAATAAAAATAAGCTATATATGGTTTTTAGAACAAATGCTATTGCACATTTAATAGACTACATTATAGTGTAAACATAACTTTTTTATATAATGAGAAACCAAGCAATTCATGCTATATTGCAATGTTTGATTTTTTGTGGTGGTTTGGAACCGAACCTGCAATATCACCAGTGTCTTGACTGTATTTTCTTATCTTACCTCTAAGAGTTAAAACTATCACTATTTGGAATCCAGTGTGGCACTAAGAGTGTTGAAATAAGCTGAAGAGTAGAACCAACTGCTGTTGCCAGGGTCAAGTGCTTTAATGGCATTATGCTGACAAGAATAGCAATCAAACAGGAAGGAGGAAATTCCTCCTTCTCCTCCTCCTGCTTCTCAATCTCCCTGTGCTGGTGGCATCTATTGGCAGAACCTATTAAGATAGTTAATCAGTAAAAAGAAAAAAAAAGTAATTTATAGTATCCCAAATAATGATATACTGATATATGTTTAACAATCAGACTCTGAAAAGGCCCTTAGTTTTAGAGCTTGCCTATTTTTATGGTGTACATACTTCCATCATAGTTAATTTCAAGATATCAACATGATGAAACAGTACAAAGATATTATTCAGATACAATATACATATAATTGATGTAAATTATCTCAAAGTAGGTAATAATAATAATAAAGTATAGTAATTTGGTGATGTTTTGAGTATTCATTTCCTTTAAATTTAGAATAATGTGTTTAATATTAAGGTTACATAATTTATTTTTTAAAAATGACTACTTAAAAACCAGCTCTCAAAATTCCTGAAAACTTAACAACTGGCTCTTTTGTGCTGGTATGATTTGGCTCCAACACACCACTGGATCTGAGCCTACATCATAAAGTGAAGACAGAAGAATAGATTTGGACCAGAGACAAGAGCTTAAAAACAGGTGCAGTTCACTGTTCCAGTTATTCAGCATTCATATACACTTATTTGAACAACTTTATGCTCTTCTCTAACAAGAATCAACTAGCTTTTGTACAAAGAAAGATATATTACTCATCTTCCTCCCCCAAAAATTAGACACAGAAGTCTCTGTCTCCCTCACTTGGTAATGATAATACTCCTCTTATTGAATCACAGCTTGACTTCAATATATGGGAAGCTAAGGAATGAACTGTAATGTTAACAACTCCCAATAATCTTCTATAAAATAATAAGAAAAAAGAGAAAAGTCAATTAGTTAATATAGACAAATGTGAATGTTTATAATAAACAAAGAAGATGATATGCATAGCTGTTATAGTTCTTTTTTTCTGTAGATGTCCATGAAGTTGTAGTCACTATGTATACTTTCTTATTCCATTGGTTATTCCATTTCCCTTAAGCCAGCATTTTACATGATTGTAATTCTTCCTAGTGATTCTACCTGGTGTAGATTCTACCAGGTGTAATTCTACCTGGTGATTAAATGAAGATTTGGAAAAACTACGATTTTCCCCTTGTGGCTTTCCATTACATTTTATCATTGGATATAGAGTAATAAGTATTTCATAGACTCCCCAGTGGTTGAGACAAAGTCATTGTATAGGAAAATTCCATTTTATATTTAATCTGGAGCAATTATCTCTCCTACCCTCTTCTTTACCTATTGGTTAATTGACATACAGAGATGAAAATAGTCAGGTGAAAGTCTTAACTTTGAAATCAATGGAGATGTTTTTATATCTCCAGATGAAAGTTTTTCTCCTCTAAAAATTAAGACCCAAAGCATTAGCACCCCAAATTTCTGTCTCAGAAATAAAAATTCTATGAATATATAATTAGGTGAAATATAGGAAGACTCACTTCTACTTCTTGATTACTGTATCTGTGCAATTTGGTCTGAAAGAAAAAGCACTAGTGTGCCTGTCACCAGAATAGTGTTCAATGTACCCAACAGGTAAGTTTTTATCACTTGCCCACCTCCCGCTCTCCCTCTTCTTGGTTTCCAATATCCTTACATCTCTTTTTGCCCATGTGTACCCATAGTTTAGCTAACACTTATTAGTGAGACTGTATGGTGTTTGTTTTTCCATTCCTGAGATAGTCACTTAGGATAATGGTCCCCAGTTCCATCTAAGTTGTTGCAAAAGACATTATTTCATTCCTTTTGATGGTTGAGTAGTGCTCAATATATGCATATTTTCTTTATCCAGTTGTGAATTGATGGACACTTAGGTTGACTCCATTCTCTTAGGCTAGCTCCTTTAGGATGATGAGTTTTTGGCAAGACTAGTGATGCTGTGGTCATTACCCTTGTTGTACCTCTTTTGAAGTATAACGGGTACCTTGGTAGTGAAAAACATTACATGAGGTGTGTATGTATAATAAGATATTCCACAAGTTCACAGATGGTAACACTGGTAGGGAAAGCATATCCATATCCAAAATGCACTGCTATTCCATTGGCCCAGTGAGCAGAAAGCATATATGTAAACATTTTTCTAAGAAGGTAGACCTTATATCAAGTACATTTACCACAAAAGGAAATAAAAAGGGGGCACTAGAAGCAAACTTTGGAAGGTGATGGATAAGGTTATGGCATTAATTGTTTCACATTGTATACTTACTTGAAAACACATGAAATTGTATACCTTAAATAGCTACAGCTTTTTATGTCAATCGTATCTCAAAACAGTTAAAATAATTAAAAAAGGTTTCGGAAAGAGGAAAGTTCCTTCTGGTTTCCAATTTTTCTCTAGTTCTCCCTACTGGCAGGAAGCCAGTTTACAAAGTAAAACTGTCATTTGCAGAGTCTAGCCCCAGCAATAGCAAAAGCTGAGTAAAGAAGAGTGGATTTGAATTTGAGACTCTAGTATGCAACCAGAACATTTCACCTCTTAGCTATTCAGCATTTGTATTCCACTGGAGTAAAAGCACCCATTTATTTATCACATAGTTACTGAGAACCTATTATATGTTTGATTTTGTGCTAGATGCTAAGAATAAATTAGTGATTAGAAACAGATATCTGAGCTCTCATGAAACTTGCATTACCTTCCTAGACATTAACCAAATAGTCACCTTGGTTATGTATAACAGCAAAGTCAAAGGAACATGGATCTATGGAAAAATATTTAAAAAATAATCTGGAAGTAACTAAAGAAGTCTTTCCCTGAGAAAGTGTCGCTTAGCTTAGGGGTAAAAGATTTGTAAGAGTTAACCAGATAAAGTAGAAGGTGACTGTGCTGGGAAAGAATCATTACAGATGGAAGGAACAAGCTGTGCAAAGGCCTTGTGATGGGAGTGAGTGCGGTACAACTATAAAGACTAAGGGAGCTGAGTGTCTGGGTTGCACAGGCTTAATGGCAAATCATTAGAGACGAAGTTTGCTAGGAAGGCAGCATTTCGATCCAGGATTTTATAGGATTTTGGTTCATATGTTATGCATATGAACATTTTGTTGCTTAACAGTACTAAGACCTTTCAGTTTTGACAATTTTAAAATAAATGTTCTATAAGTTTTGCAGGCCTGAGTTGGTAAATAGAAATCAGTTAATAAGCAATGCTGGTAAGAGATGAAAGTGACTCTAGGATATTGGCAGTGAAGATAGACAGAAGTGGAAAAACTTTAGATATATTTAGAAAATAAAACCAACAAATATTGTTGATAAGTTGTTTATAAGAGAGATGAAGATGTCAAGAATGTCTCTTACGTTCCTGGCCTGTATATCTTTACTTGTGTGGTACCGTTGACTGATTGCAAACAATAGAAGAGGATATATTTATATTCCTGGATATATTGAATCATCCAAGTAAAGATACATAATAAACATAATTAAAATTTTCTGTAGAAATCACATTTAAAAGCAAATAAACCAAATTACACATATAAACACAATTTTATTTAAAATGATAGAGATGTATGTTCATGGCAGCCAGGTTTTAAAATTTGCTCTTGTCATTAATCTGCCACTATTCTTCTCATTGACCAAGTTCTTTTTACTTCTTTTAATACTCTGCTTTAAAATTATCATTCTAAACCAATATTCTTATGCATTTTTGCACTCAATTTTTAGTCATTAAGTCAAAATAAGGAAGAAATTCAGAGGTTGCAGTCATCCAATAAGACTTATTATTCTAAATTAGCAACTAGTCACTTGTGCTAAGTTTTCTCTGTTTGCCTCTCCCTATGTTCAAATTGTTTCCTGTTCTTTTGTACCACTAACTGTGCCCCAAAAGCCTTAATCCTGAGCACTGCTTCCTAGGCTACCTCCATTCTGCCAGTGGATGGCACCAGCTGAGGAAGGGAGCAGAAGGAAGGAGATGTAGAGATATTTATTTTTCTCTCTCTCCAGTTATAGAAATTGTTATGTCTCTTCATGATGAGAATTTCTTCTAGGAATCTTTTATTCTTTATCTCCCATGCTCATTGGACTCCAGTGACATTCTTTCCTCCCCTTCTGCCTTAAGGCCTACGAGTGGTATTGCTAGAAGTTGCTACAATCTCCTTTGTTGATTCACCTCTACTAATAGTTTTTTCATTAAGATCAGTTTATTTGATGTTTGGGTGGAATTATTCTGTTTCTTGCTAAGGTACTCAATGGTTCTATATTTCAGCTTTATTTGAGCTGAAGAATATAAAATATTTTCTTTCTCAAGCCATTCCCTTTCCATTATGTCCACCAGGCTCTAAATTAGGTCTCAGCAAACTTGCTCTATAAAGGGACAGACTATATTTAAATGTTGTGGATCATAAAATTATGACACCACCACTCATGTCTGTCATTGTAGCATGAAAGCGACTGTAGATAATATGCAAATGAATGAGCATGGCTGTGTTTCAGGTAATCTTTATTTAGAAAAACAGGCCAAATTTGGCCCATTCACCATACTTTGCCAACTTTCTCTGTAAACCAACTAACATTCAAATAAAAACATACATAATACATAAATTTATTTACCTTGCAGATATTATCATTTGCTGAAAGTTGTAATATTAATAGCATAGTTTTCAATATTTAGTGCGCAATTCTGACAAATATGATTTATGAAATGAACTGTATAGGGATAAGAGTTAACACAGAAATTACATCATAGGTAATTTAGTAAAACCTATGATCTAATGAGAAATTATAAGTGAAAAAATTTGAAAAAATTTGATGGACCATACAAAGATAAGATATTTTGATGCTTCTAAGACCCTTGGATTATTACAGCCATAATTAAGTGTATAGTATACTAAGTGCATAATGCATTGAAATTAAAGCTTCAGTTCCCTAAATGAGGAATATACATTTAATGGAATATTTGTAGCAAGTTTTCAGAGCTTGACACCTCAAATTCTTCTGAGTTGACATTCCCCAACTAAGAATTGTTACTCTGCCCAGGAAATGTAATTTCATTTTAATATTAACTTGTAGAAAAAAATTTACAAAGATAAAACATCTACTTTTTTTATTTCAAACCAAAAGCTAAATTAGCATGGAAGTTTCTATCCTTTGTAATTGCCATGCCTCCCTCCCTTAATTTGTCTTCTACCAATATCCCATGTCTTCCAAAAAACTAATCATACTCTTTTCTGTCATCCTCTCATGTTCATGGTCACATTTTGAAAATATAAATAGTATTGTTACTTAATGAGAAACCACACAAAATAAGAAAAAATCAAAATCAATATTACCAAAGGTCTTCCTGCCCCCCATAATTCCAGCTTTATCACATGGCAGCTTGGAGCAATAACTCTCAAAGAGAATTTTCTATATGAAACCTGGTGGAAATATTTTGTAAATGCTAATGATCATGAATAAATGCTTAACTATTCACATATAGAGCAGAGGGAGCTATAAATATTACCTTAAATAAAGCAAGATGAGACAGCTTTTAATATTAAGAAATTGGGAGCATATGGTCTGTTTGCAAAATCTGGAAATATCCCACTTGAGTCTAGAGAAATAAATGAAAAATAAGAAGCTCAAAAAGCAAGCTTCTCTCTCTGCGACCTTATGAGTTCATAGCATTTTAGTTCATGACATCTTGCCCTCATGGCATTTTAAGCCAAAATAGTTAAAACTTTAATTCTAGAAACTATTTTCAACTTGTGAGAGAAAATCATTTTAATAATAAAAAAGTCCCTTAAACTGATTTTTAAGGATCTGGAAAATTCTATGTGGATAGTTAGTCAAAAGCTGGCATTCAATTTAGTTTAGGAAATATTTTTTTGAACTCCTATTTTTTGGAAGATGTTTACTTATGGCAACTACATCTTAAAAATAATGAAACTGAAAGCTCTTGAAGGTTGAGTAAAATGACTAAAGTTGCAGAGTAGGTGACAAAACTGACACTTAGAACTTAATTTTATGACTCCAGTCTACTTCTTGAACATCCTTTGCAGAGTTTATAGTATGGAACAGCTTACTATCTTTAGCCCTAAATTTCTTATCATATCTTTACTTCAAATAGTCTTCTTATGCAGAACAGTATGTATGAGCAAATCCAATGATCAAAATAGCATTGGATACTCTATTGATTCTTAAGGTTAATATGTAATCTAATTTTAACAAAATATCAAAAAAGAAATCTTTTTCATGATATGAGGAACTTTTGCTCTGGCGTTTTAGGAGAAACTTCTCAGTTTTATACATTTAAGTAAATAATAGCTATTTAAAAGAAACTAAAATTATAAAGTAGTAATAAACATAACTAAAAAATAAACACAACTGATAGTTTCCATCATATTAATATATATCTGGTGCTATGCCAAGTATTTTACATATATTATTATTATAGCAAATTATGCTTCTAAGATTATGTCCATTATCTCAATATTCATTTTAAAGATAGAAAACTAAGACAGAGAGAGGGAAAGTAACTTGTGTAAATGTTTAGAGCATGAAGGTAGGAAATCTTTCATTTGAACCATGACATCTGCATCAGGAATAGATGTTTTAAACCACTATACTACCTTTCTTCTTCTTCTTTTTATTTTTATAGATTTAAGGAGTAATAAGTACAGTTTTGTTAATGGACATATTGTGTAAGGTCTGGGCTTTTAGTGTACGCATCACCCAAATAGTGTACATTGTACCCAACGGGTCATTTTTCTTCCCTCACCCCCCTCTCACCCTCTCACCTTTTGGAGTTTCTAATGTCTATTATTCCACTCTGCATGGCCATCCATACCCATTGTTTTGTTTCCACTTATAAGTGAGAACATATGGTATTTGATTTTTCATCCTGGAGTTACTTTACTTAGGATAATGTCATCTAGTTCTATCCAAGTTGCTGCAAAGGAAATGATTTTAATTTTTCTTGTGCTTAGTAGTATTCCATGCTGTGTATATGTATAAATATATATGTGTATATATATATATTTCTTTATCCACTCATCAGTTGATGAACACATAGGTTGATTTCATATTTGTGCTATTGTGAATAGTGCTACAATAAATATACAAGTTTAGGTATCTTTTTGGTATATAATGATTTCTTTTCCTTTTGGTAGATACCCAGTAGTATAATTGCTGGATTAAATGGAAGATATACTACCTTTTAAAAAAAGTGCATCTCAGTATCTGCAAGGTCTTTTGTTGACTATATGACTTCAATTTGAGGGCACTAGAATGAGGTTCAATTGTTCTGCATAATAAAATATTAGAAATTTAAAGTATTAGACAACCAATACTTTAAATGTGGGTGTTGGGTCAACAGGAGCTAATGATGTTAGATTTTTTTTGTGGGAATGGCAATGAAGAGCATTCTTAGGGATGGTATATATGGAAAGATTTGGGAAGAGACTAATCAAATACATAGTTATAAGATTTAGTGTAATCTAAAACCTTCTGTCTTCCCTAGAAAATCTTCAGTAAAAATTTTGTATCGCTCTAATTTTTTGGTAAAATGAAAAAAAAAAACCCACAAATGATTGTAGGGAGTGAGGACCAAAAGAGTTTTAATATTCTGTCTTCTACCTAGCTCAAGGTCTAAACAAAACAAAACATAGACATTTAGAAAATAATGATACAACTGTGGTTTAAGATATGGTTTCTTTTATAATAAGGACCCCTGGAACATGTTTGTCTGCTTCAAGTTTTAAGAATGTTTCTCTTGAGGTTTCAGTCTATTTTTACCTTTTTGTCAATATTAAAGGCATAATTGTCTTTTTTTCCTCTCTTAAGTTGGCTGCTATGAATTCTAAATTCACCCTTCCAAAACTGTTCTTTTTTTGTTTTTTACCTGGTATCCAAAAGGAACTTTGAAAACTTTAAATAATATCCTGTCTCTCCCATGTTTTTGGCTTCTTCCTATTGATCTTGCAACACAATAAATCAAACATCTTCACCATGGTCTACAAGGTGAATTATACCTTGCCTATTTCTCACATTTCCTCTTATGCCATGCTTACTGGGCTCTAATCACTCTAGTCTTCTTGCTGTTCATGGAAACACACAAAGTGTGGCCCCATCTCAGACTCTTTGCAAACGCATCTCCTTTTGTGTTAGAATGCTGGTTCCTCAGAAGATGACAGAAGATGACCTCTTCTTTCATTTCATTCAAGTCTCTTCTCAAATGTCTTTCTAATAGAAGAGTCTTTATAGTAACTCTCTCTAAATTAATACCTTCCCTTTGTTGATTGTTTCCTTTGCTGTGCAGAAGCATTTTAGTTTGAAGTGATCGCATTTGTCTATTTTGGCTTTGGCTACTTATGCTTTTGATGTCTTTCTCAAGAAATTTTTGTCCAGACCAATGTCCTGGAAAGCATCCCCCATGTTTTCTTCTAGTTGTTTCATACCTTCAGGTCTTATATTTATGTCTTTAATCCATTTTTATTTTATTTTTACATATATGGTGAAAGATAGGAGCCTAGTTTCATTCTTCTGAATATGGATATCCAGTTTTCCCAGCACTATTTATTGAAGACACTGTCCTTTCCCCAATGTATGTTTTTGGCACTCTGCTGAAAATGAGTTGACTGTAAATGCATGGATATGTTTCTGTCATTTGTAAAGCCATGGGTGGGATTTAAGGACATTATGTTAATTAAAATAAGCCAAACACAGAAAGACAAATAACACGTGTCCTCACTCTTATGTGGGAGCTGAAAAAAAATTGAACTCATGGAGAAAGAAAGTAGAATGGTTACAAGAGGATAGGAAGGATAGTGGGAAGCAGGGGAATAAAGTGGAAATAGTAAATGGGTACAAAATTACAGTTGGATAGAATGAATAAGATCTAGTATTCAGTAGCACAATAAGGTGACTATAGTTAACGACAATTTATTGTACATTTTCAAGTAACTAAAAGAATAGAATTGGAACGTCCCTAACACAAAGAAATAATAAATGCTTGAAGTGATGTATATCCCAATTACCCTGATTTGATCATTACACATTGTATGCCTGCATCAAAACATCACATGTACCCCATAAATGTGTACAACTAGTAGGTATTCATAATAATTAAAAATTTAAAAAATTAAAAATAAATAAAAAAGTGCCTTACTTTGTCATCCTTTATTCTCTGCTTTATTCATTTTACTCTTATTTCCTATATTCTCAGGCTTCTCTTTGCCATAAAGTATATTCCATGAAAGAAGAATTTTTTCTGGATTGTTTCCTACTAAATCTCCAATGTAGATAATTTATAAATATATATTATATAAATTAATGTAATAATTTCATCTTACTTTCTGGATCTATGATATGTTTATTTATTGTTTTACTTTCCCTACATTTTTCTATATTTTTAAAATGTTCTTTTTTGCTGTATTTTAGATTTCTTTTTAAATCCCATGAAGAGAGATTTACAATAGATGCAGAAAATGCACTTGATAAAATGTAGCATCCCTTCATGATAAAAACCCTCAACGAACTAGGCATAGAAAGAACATAACTCAAAATAATAAAAGCCATGTATTATAAACCCATAGCTAATACTACACTGAATGAGGAAAAGTCAAAAGCATTCCCACTAAGAAATGGAACAAGACAAGGATGTTCATTTTCACCACTTCTATTCAACAGAGTACTGAGAGTACTAGCTAGAGCAATCACGCAAGAGAAAAACAAAAGACTTTCAAACTGGAAAAGAAGAAGTCAAATTATCTCTGCTGATGATATGATCTTATATGTAGAAATCTCTAAAGACACCTTCAAAAGACTCAGATTTTATAAATGAATTCAGTAAAGTTTCAAGGTGCAACCAACATACAAAAATCAGTGACATTTATATATACCAATAATGATCAAGATGAGAACCAAATCAAAAAGTCAATCCCATTTACAATGTCTACAAAAAATAAATTAACTTAGAATATATTTAACCAAGAAGGTGAAAAATCTCTACAAAGAGAACTATTAAACACTGATAAAAGAAATTATAGGTGACAGAAACAAATGGAAAATATCTCATGCTCATAAATTAGAAGAATCATTATCATTAAAATAACACAACTGCCCAAAGCAATCTACAGAGTCAAAGCAATTTCTATCAAAACACCAATTTCATTTCCAATAGAATTAGATAAAATAATCCTAAAATTCATATGAAACCAAAAGGAGCTTGAATAGCCAAAGAAATCTTAAGGAAAAAGAACAAAGCTGGAGGTATCATATTGCCTGATTTCAAATTATCCTACAAGGCTATAGTAACCAAATCAGTGTGTCACTGGTAAAAACAAACAAGCAAACAAAAACATAGATAAATGGAACAGAATAGAGAACCCAGAAATAAAGCCATATACTTACAGCCACTGATCTTCAACAAAATCAACAAAAAACATACACTGTTGAAAGGACACTTGATGCAATAAACGGCCCTGGGAAAATTGGATTTTCATATGCAGAAGAATGAAACTGAACCCCTGTCTCTCACCATACACAAAAATTAACTCAAGATGGATTAAGGACTTACATGTAAGTTAAGGCATGAAATCATAAAATACTAGAAGAAAACCTAAGAAAAACTCTTCTGGACATTGGCCTATGTAAAGAATTTATGACTGAACCTCCAAAGCACAGACAACAAAACCAAAAATAGACAAATGGGGCTTAAGTAAACTAAAAAGCTTCTTTACACAAAAGAAATAATCAATAGAGTGAACAAGCAACTTGTAGAATGGGATAAAATATTTATAAATATTTATAATCTATGAATCCAACAAAGGACTAATACCCAGAACCCACAAGGAACTCAAACAATTCAACAACAACAAAAACAAAATAACCCTATTAAAAAGTGGACATTGGACAACAACATTTTTCAAAGGAAAATATACAAATGGCCAAGAAACATATTAAAAATATTCAACATCACTAATCATCAGAGAAATGCAAATTAAAACCACAATGAAATACCATCTTATACAAGTAGGAATGAACCCCCATAATATTCTGAAATAAAAAATTTTTAAAAAGTAAAAAAAAAAAAAACGGCAGATTTTGACAAGGATGCAATGAGAAGGAAACACTAATACACTGTCGGTGGGAATGTATATTAGTCCAACCTCTATGGAAAAGAGTACAAAGAGTTCTTAAAGAACTAAAAATTCTTCTTCATCTTGTCCCTTAGGATTTGATATGTTCTAAAAATTAGCTAATGCTATTTATTTTTCATTCCTTCCTTGCCTCAGTGGGAATTATTTTTAAAATTAGTTTCCTGTTTCTTCTCAGCTATGTATATTGGTGTGTTGTTGTTCAATAAGCTTTAAAGTTTAAGTTTAGAGGTTTTGAGATGTTCAAGGAGGGACTCCTAGACCTGATGGAGAGAACTTCACCTTGGAAAGGGATGAGTGTGTTCTTGGGAATGAGAGGAAGTATGTACTGATTGATTGCTGGATAGCAGAAGAGATAGCCTGAAGAAGATATTTCTAATTTTCTATCAAATATCTATTCTTTCACTTTTTCCTATTTACAAACAGCCTTGATTTTCTTCAGGGTGGCAATATGTCCCCTTCCCCTCCCTTTCCCCCCACAAAAATAGAAATTTCATTTCTCATGGTTGCTTATAAGTATAGCCAAGAGAAAATAAACAAAATGCTGGGGGTTTCTGAGAAAATTATTTTTTTCTTTATTATAGGAGACAGGCATTTTCCTTTGTTCATGTTCATTTCCTTTTTCCTTCATGGAATACGGACAGGGCACCTGGCAGTGGATCTGCTGTCTTAGATCATGAGGATGAAAACCACATGCTCAGTTTGGCAGAGTAGGAAGGAACTTCATGTCATCACCGTTTACTCTGAGAGTGTTGCTGACCATGAAGTGCCTACTTTCTGACTTTATTTTATGTTAGAAAAAAGGAGTAGCATTTTACCACATACAGACAAACTAGTATTTGAAACTAATGTAATGGATACAATTAAGGTTTCATCCTTACTTCCCTCCACAACACTAATAAAAAACCAAATTGCTATTTCTGTAGTGCTTCTAACAAGAAGCAAGGACATTAGGTAGTTTATCTTTAACTCCTATAACTATCTTAGAGCCATTTTTCACAAAGGTTTTCTCAAACTAAGAATAATTCTATATTCCTAATTAGAAGTTGTGCCATAGATAGAGAGGAATGGTTGTACCATTTTTCTATCCCTACTATTAAAAATTTAGAATACTGTGTACTTGCTGTGGGAAAGTGATCTCTTGTGCTGGTTCTGCCCCTTCTATGGTTCCCTCATGACCACAGCTGACATCCCCCAGGGGCCATTGGCATGGTTTGCCGGAATTCCTGCCTCCTCCCTCATTATTGTATCTCCCCAATCATATTTTCCCAGTTTTTAAGTTTGTGATGTGCTATTGGCATCAACCTATATTTAGGATTGTTCAAAAAATTTTCCCTCTTTATTTTTCTTCTCTTTGGATAATTTAGTCAAGTTGCAAGACAGTTGTTTAGAGCCAATTTTTTATGTCCTCTTTCCTCAAAGTTAATATTATTAATATTAATTTTTGGAGTATTGATTTATGTAAACAGTGTGGTACACACTTATTTCTTGGCATTTTAAAATGAATAACATGAGTAGTTTGCTTGTTTGAAACAAAGGGGTTCAAAGTAAAAGGGAAAAAACACCAGAAAGACACATACACACATTCTGTATGTATCTACACACCCCTCCTTGAAAGATGAAGAAATGAGTACATGTTATTTTCTCTCGTCGTCTGTCTTGAAAATTTTATTTTTTGTGTTCTCATTTTTAGTCCTTCTTTCTGTTCTCTTTATGTCTTTATGTAATAGACTTTGAATTCAGTTTCTTAATGTTTCTGTATTAAACTTAATCTATCAATGCCATTCTAAGGAAGTAGAATTAGTGTCTTTATCCTTATTTTTTTCTTTCCCTCCTTCTGAAAATTTTTTTGTCATATTATTATAGAATTCATAGCATTCACTTTCTGTTATCTTGTTTATCACAATTTTTTAAACCTAAATTTTATAGTTAGATGAATTCAGTGTCTACAATTAGTCCCGTTTATCATGGCTTCTCTTTTCATTTCTCGGTTGGTTCTGTCATTGATTGTTTTGTTGTTGTTATTTTTTTGTGCTTTCAAGGATGGCTTGTGTTATATATTTTACTGAAAATTTGATCCCATTTTTGTCTCCAAATTATTTTTCACATCATTTGTTTGGAAGGAAGAGCATTTTGAGATCTGGGTTATTATCTTGAACAATTTCTTCTGCTCATGGATTTCTATATATTATGTGTTCTTACTAGTATAATATGTTCCAGAAACACCTCAGGATCATTTGAAACTGTTAAATATTATATTCAAATATCATTATTAAAATTAATAGCTATGTTTTTGTGATCATATGGAAAATTTCACTAAAGACATTAACAATTGCAGATATTCAACTTTGCAGATAAATTCTCTGGTAGGTTCCCCAAGTTGGTATCTTGCACAAAAGTATATGTGATGAGGAATCATATTCACTTTTTAGCTATAATTGATGTGGCACTTTGGTAACTTTCATGATTAGAATCTTCCAGGTTCAAGTTTTTTCTTCAATTTTTTATTGCTTAGAAATTTTGAGCTTCAAATAAATTCCTATATAAATATTCAAGGAAATATACTATTTTAAAAACACAAAATTAACAAAACAACCATCTTATCACTTCTGTAGCATAACACTGCAAAGAAATGATACTTCTCCATTAAGATAAGAACTGACTTGCTTTCCTTAGTAGTCATTAAAATAACCATCTGCATATCAGGTAGCTAGGCTATATGTTTTAAATTTTATTAATATATAAACTTCCCCATCACAAGAATTCATCCAGCATAGGTTAGATAAGCAGATTTAAACATGGCCTTAACTCAATGAATCTCATTAGATAATCTCAAAGAGTCAAATTTTTGTCCTCTGGTGTAACCTTGGTCATGTTACTTAATCTCTCTAAACCTCAGTATCCAATTTGTAAAAAGTGGTTAAAAGAATAACTGTCTCACTGGATGATTGTGTTAAATTCAGTGATGCAAATTAAGAGTTCATTGCAATGCCTAGCACAAGGCTCAAGAAATGGAAGCCATTATTGTCTTGTATCAGTAACATCTTTAATGTAAAAATATCACTATTTGGCATTTTGCCATATTATTTCCAGAAACCAAGAAATCATTTGGTTTTTAATTCCAATTTTTTGTCATTCAACTATCATTTATTGGACTACTCTGAGTGAGTCACTGTAGAAGATATAAAAATTAATTATAAATTACTTTTGAGTCAAGTATATAATATTGCAGTTAATTACACCAATGTGGGTGACCAAACCAGATAACTGAGTCTCTTAAGTGAACGTTTTTGTGAATGAAATGGAGATTATTTAAATTATTTCTGGGTTAAGATGATGAAAGTGTGCATAAAATAACAGAATAGAAAAGGATAAGCCCACTATTATAGATAGTGCATGGCTCTATGCAGACTGATGAATTCTTAACTTCATCCTGCAATAAAAATGAAATTTATATATTTGATCATGTGGAGAACAAAAAGCCAGTTAGTTTCCTAAAGTCTTTGAGAAGTTGTAGACTTGCAGCACTTTTTTTGCAATGTATAAATAACAGTGGATGTTTCTTTATCATCTTTCTACAAGCTGTTGTGTTGACTGATCCATGTGATAGGTATGTACACAGTGTATTAAACTTTTGTAGGCTGTTGTTTCCATTGTGTTAACCAGTAATGCTTGGTAGGTAATGGGGCAAGAAGAAATTAGCAAATTCTACCCAATAGAAATGTGTAGTCTGCCCTTCGTTTAATGAGAATCAGGGCTGTCTTCTGTCAAACATATCCCTTCTTATTTTTAAATGATATTTCCAGAAAGGGACAGCATCCTTCTTAGGACTGCTGTCATTGTGGTAGGACTTTCAAGAGTGGCAGGGCAGTGAGGTTAATGTCTAACTTCTTGACAGATGCCAGAGTTCATTCCAAAATAGACAGACCCTGCCAATAGCAGGTAATTGAGATTTATTCTTCTGACAAATTCATTTTTTTTTCCAGGCAGCTCCCATAGAAGCACTTCATTTTTATTTTGACTAATTTTTGTCTGAATGCTGGCACCAGATTGAAAGATCTATTGTAGGTGTTATTTGCTCAAGGAAATCTGTTGGTGTTAAAATTTTCCAGAAGGTTGGCCTAGGAGAGATAGAGTTATAATAGATAAGGTTCCCATTGCCCATTGAAGTCTGGCAAATCCTTTCCTGAGGATAATCTAGACTATATTTATATTCTAACAAGCTTTTCCTATTTCCTGATGTCTCATTCTCTTGTGTAAAAAATATTCTCATCCTTCCTGCTTTTCATAAAGTTTTTAATTCTAAGTTCTTTCTCATTTCTCCCCTAGGATTTTCTTCTTACTTGCCTGTCAGAATTAGTTTCCTCTGGTTTGAGGAGATTTTAGGTAATCTCAAAGCAGGGTCGTATTTCTCTCTTTGGATTCGTTTCCTTCTTTCCACTCTCTGTCTTGTTCCTACATTCTATATTATTTCTCATAAAGATTTTACCTGGACTTAAAAATGTGCAAGGGATTTCAATGATTCCAGAAAAGTTTAGTTTTAATGTTTTACCAAGACTTCATATATAATTATCTAATTTGTTTACAACTATTTTCACATATTTTATTTTGAAAAGTTGCTCAAATACACATTTTGAATCTGCTACAGTAAAATATTTACTATTTTTATAACATTTTCTTGTTTTTAATAATATATTTCACCTTTTAGCCATTTCTTTTCTGATGTAAATTTTAAAATTTAAGTCACAGGAACCCTAGAGGTAATTTAGTCTATGCTTATTATAGAGATACAGAGATTATGGATATAAGAAACTGAGGTCAAAGTGTTAGATGTCCCCTTCAAGGTCACATAAGTCGCTTACTTGCATAGTTAACACTGGAGCTGATGTCTTCTTTAACTAGAATGTGCTTTCTACCACACTATGCTGCTTTTCATGAATTTATTGGTATATTTAATGAATAATTGCTGAATTACTTTTGAATTAATTTTAAAATATTAGCTGGCATTCAGAATCATGATCTATAGTAAATTCCAATGGAAGAAATACATGATTTAGCTAATAGAGGGAGCTTTTACATTATAATCACTGATAATTGGTCAGTTTTCATTATTTTTTCATGAGAATACCGTACTAAGACATCAATGCTTCCTTCATTGACAAGGCTTTGGGCAACAATGTCCTTTGTACTCAAAATGATAGTTTAAATTATTAGTTTGACATATAACTCTTCTTTTACTCATGGAACACAGATGCATGTTACTATATTTCCTGAAAGAGTTCCACTGGAAAATTATAGTGATATAATCATGCTGTATTAGTTTTTTAGTATTGCACAATAAAGTACCACATGCTTAGCAACTTAAGATGTTACCCAATTATTAACTCATACTTCTGTAGTTCATAAGTACAAATGGCCTTGGCTGGGTCTACACTCAGGGACTCACAAGGATGACATAAAAGTATAGACCAGCTTGAGCTTTTTTTATCTAGAGGATGTGGGGAAGAATTCCCTTCTAAACTCCTTCTGGTTGCTGGATGAATTTCTTTGGGATTGTAAGACTGAGGTTTCCTTTGCCTTACTGGCTGTCGGCTGGCAGTGCTCTCAGTTTCCAAAGGCTTTCTATATTCCTTGTCACATGGCCCCTTCCATAATCCAGCCAGCAAGGTCATGTCAAAACTTTCTTGTACTTTGAATCACTCTGACTTCCTTTTATGCCACCAGCTAAAAAGAAGTCTCTGATTTTAAAGGAATCATGTGATTACATTAGGTGAATCCAGATAATCTAGGTCATCTCCCTATTTTAATATCAACTGATTGTAAACTTAGTTATATCAGCAAAGTCTCCTTGGCTATGTAAAGTGACATATTCATGGTGTGACAACTTAACATATTCATAGACCTGGAGACTAGTGGAGGAAATCTTGGGGGTCTGTTTTGGAAATTTTGTCTTCCACAACTGGTAATTTCTTTCTCTGAGATGAGTAGAAAAGAAAGTGCTCAAGGCAAATGTCAAATGGTACTGGTGAAGAGGTTCAATGCCATCTCTATCACTTTATCCTTGTAAATACTCTCTGCCCCACTGGAACACTTTTCCAGATGGCAGAATGGGAATTAAATGAATGAATGAATAAATTTTAAATTTATATTTTCTAGGTTAAATTTTAACTAAGTTGATCACTGTCCTCAAGACAATCAGTGCATTAGAAAGTATTTTCTTGTTTGTTTGTTGCTTGTTTGAACTAAGATACACTATATTCTGTGTCCGTTTTTTTTTTTTTTAATTGGGGGAAAACTACAAAGCATTTACAGTGTCCGTTTTTGTTCTTGAAAAACATGAATTGAAACCTTAGTTCTGATCAGTTCTTCAGGTCCTCCTTGTGTTCAGATATTTAGTTTACAGGAATCTGAAGTTCCTATAGATATTCTTGCTTGTTGATTTACATTGCTATAAATATGTCTTTTAGGCTTATCTCCATTTATTTTATAATTGGGGCTCTATTTCCTTCATTTTATATACACCTTCTTTATCCAAGGTGGTTATTGGATATTGCAGGTTCCTCTTATGGCTCTTGTGGATAACCTTAGAGTCAAAAAGAACTTTATATAATAATTTATTAACCTCCTTTTTCTTTGCATCCTCCTTGGGAGATACCTTTCTTTTCTATTAGACTGTTGCTGCTGCTGTTCTTCACATAACTCAGGTATAATGTTATTCATACATTTCTGTTCATGAGACATTACCAATGTGGTTCCTTAGAAAATGTCTCCTTGATTATTGTTTACGTATCCTTTAGCTAGCTAGCTATCATCTTTACTATTTTATCCTCATTCCTCGTCATTTTCTTTTGCTTCATAGGTTGCCACTTTAATAGATCTTTTAATAGGTAGGTATGCTTAAATGAATGTAGTGTTAACTTTGTAAATTTTTCCGTGATATAAGTCTTTTTCTGCCTATTAGTTTTTAATGTACCACTGTGATTTTTTCTGTGATCTCTTAAATGCTTATATTTCATCTACACATCCATTTCATTCCTTCTATCTTCTTGACTATGTTCCTTAGTTTGTATCCATCACATTTGACTTAATTAAACTTTATTTTTTTTCCTTTCATGCATTTATAGCTAGTTATAACAGATTCATTGACAAATCTGTTAATTTATGACTATTCTGTTTTCTTATGTCTTTTTTTCCCATACTCCTGGCCCCTAGTACTCCCAGTAAAAAGAATGAGTCTGATTTATCATATGCCTTCTGCTGGAAACTAGTTATTTTGGCTACGTGGCTGTTGAGACAAGCTCCCTTTCATCTCTGCTTTAGCACTCTGATAGAGTTCTAGACTATAACTTTCATAGTAACCCTAATTTTCTTTCCTTATTTTCCACAGTGTTAGGTAATTTCTTATTTCTCTATGCAGCAAATGACTGTATCCTCCAGAAATCCAGTAGGCAGTGGTGATTCTAGAAACTTCCAACAGATCTATGTGAACAGGATGCCTATTAATACTTTAAAACTACAAATGAGAGGAGAGCAATTTGATCTTGAGGCATGAATGCATAGAAATTGAATTTTGTTCATAGACAAATTCTTAATTAAAATGAAAATACCTATAAATATTTTATAGCTGCCTTTAGTTTTATTTCATCTGGAGAATTATATATAGAACTCAGAAAATAAAATAAAGAATGATATTTAAATTGAACGTAAATTTTCCCTTTTTAATAATTACATTGGGCTCTTTTGGCTCTTAGCTGCATATCAAATTGTGAGTCACGACACCCAAAGCAGTCTAATAAAAATGTGTCCACATAATGGCACACAAATATTTTAGAAAAGAACAAGTGCATACAGGTGTGGGCTGGTGTTATTTACTCAGGGAACCAGCAGGAACAAAGCATATCTTACTCAAAGAGTTGGTTAAATATTCCGTCCCAGAGAGGGAGGTTTATATTTCATATAACTAGTGACCTTTTAGTCAGTTGAAATGGCCTGAAAGTCACATTTTTTTACCCTTGCCTCTCTGCTTGCATTTTGATTGGTGATGGCTTTGCTGAAGTGCAAATTTTAAAGGTGATTCATGACCAAGCATGGAAAATTTGAAATAGCAATCTCCCAAGATGTATGGACAAATATTTTCTTACTAAAGGGTCTCATTTATAATAGTTTTGTATAAAGAAGACATTAACTTTGTCAGTGCATTATTCTTGGAGACAAGAGAAATAGAAGTTTTGGATAATTTTTTGCATCACAGACTCTAAAAATTCAGTCAAAGCTCTGGACAGTCATGCTAGAAAATGCACATACACATTTAAAAACACATTTTTAAAAAACAATTTTACAGGAGCAATCGAGCCATAAATAATAAATCCCATTCACATATAATAAATACCATTTGCATATAATAAATCCAATTCACAAACTCCCCTTGGAGTCCATGGATCTCCCAGGTCAGGAAAATGAGCACTTGCTATTAAATAGATACATGATCTTGAACCTTTCATTTTATGAACAGACTCAGTTTAGTCATTTATAATAAATATAATGAAGAATATAAGCTAGATAGTATTTTTAGTATTTTTTAAGTGTTAACATTCCCTTTCTTACAAATTTAAAGTAGGAACTCATGTCAGCTAAATAGGTAGTAAATATCATTAAAAAATGGATATATAGTTTGGCTGAAATTAGGAATAAATTTAGTCCAGTAGGCGAATCAGTTGTCTGTGTAGCCGCAACTTCAAAAGTGTGTGGGTCTCTGATGTCAATTCATTTTACTATAATATAGTTTTGTGTATTCTGTAAACTGGTTTACACTTACAGAAAAGGGACATATCTACTACAGGGGAAAATCATAATAGCCTCCTATTCAAAGGCAAAATCTGCCATAATTAGAATAGTTTACAAACCTGCCTGAGGTTTAATTATTAATTTAATCAAAGGTTATTTTAAACATTCAATTAATTGTGCATTTCTCTATTATTTAATAAAAAACTATTCAATGTATTCAAACAATAACTCCTACAGTTAAGTGGAGCCCATTACATTTTTTTGACATGGAAGACGAGATTAATATGTAACTAATGTGTCTATAATTCCACGTAGCCCACAGATGAGCATGTACCTATTTAAATGATTGTAAAATGTATTAGCAATCAGAAATTCCCTTCAATTGATTGATGAGGTCCTTTGGCAAGGGAGATAATATTGGGAGATGATATCTGAGGATTTCATAATGGATCAATGCATTTTCAGACAGGAAACAAATATATCAAGATGCTTCAATTTTATTTCCTAGAGTAGTTTGATTAATGTTCACCACAAAATATTTGAACAGATTAAAATAATTTAGTTGCAAATAATTTTAGGCTGTATTTTTTTTTTTTTTTACTTAGAGAACTGGAAGCACCTATAGAGAGCTAAACATTGGGTACCCATCTCCAGAACTGATGATTATTACCTTATTTCACAAAGGGTCTTTACAGATGTTATTAAGTTAAAGATTTTGAGATGAGGAGATAATCTTAGATTATCTGAATGGGCCCTAAATCCAGTGACAAGTGTCCTTATACAAGACATACCTAGGCAAAGACAAACATAATGGAGGAGGCAATGTGAAGATAGGGCCCAAGATTAGAGTGAAGTGGCCACAAGCCAAGGAAGCTTGCAAACACCAGACGATAGAGGAGGGCAGGAAAGGAGTCACTTGTGGAGCCTCTGGAGGGAGATAGCTAACACCTTGATTCCACATTTCTAAGTTCTATCACTGTGAAAGAATACCTTTCTATTGTTTAATTCACCTAGTTTGGAGTAGTTTGTTACAATGGTTCTATAAAACTATTCAGCAGTTTCAGTGTTCTTTCTTTTTTCTTTTTTTTTAATTTCAGGATATTACGGAAGTATACAAGTTTTGGTTACATGAATTGTTTTTGTACAGTTTGAGTCAAAGTTTTAAGTGTGCCCATCACCTAGAGAGTGTGCATTGTACCTGTTAGGTAGGAATTTACTTATCACCTTCTCCCCCTCCCACCTACCTGATTTCAGTTGAGTTTTACTTCCACATGTGCACATAAGTGTTGATTAATTAGTTCCAATTTACTATTGAGTACATATGGTGTTTTTCATTCTAGAAGGATGGTCTCTAGTTCCATCCAGATTGTAACTAAAGATATTAGATCACCATTTTTTATGGCTGAGTAATACTCTGTGGTATACATATACCATATTTTATTAATCCACTCATGTATTGATGGGCACTTGGGTGGTTTCCACATCTTTGCAATTGTGAATTGTGCTACTATAAACATTCAAGTGGAAGTGTCTTTTTTATAAACTGTCTTTTTTTTCCTTTGGGTAAATACCTAGTCGTGGGATTGCTGGATCAAATGGTAGGTCTACTTTTAGTTCTTTGAGGTAGCTCCATACTATTTTCCACATAGGTTGTACTAGTTTGCAGTCCCACCAACAGTGTACGAGTATTCCTTTCTCTCTGCATCCACATCAGCATCTGTTATTTTGGGACTCTTTGGTAAGAGCCATTCTCACTGGAGTTAGTTGATATCTCATTGCAGTTTCGATTTGCATTTCCCTGATTAGAGATGTTGAGCATTTTTTTCATGTGTTTGCTGCCCATTCGTCTATCTTCATTTGAAAAGTTTCTGTTTATGTCTTTTGTCCACTTTTTAATGTGGTTTTTGATTTTCTCTTGATGATTTGCTTTGCTTGAGTTCTTTGTAGATTCTGGTTATCATCTCTTTATCGGATATATAGCAGGCAAAGATTTTCTCCCATTCTGTGGGTTGTTTATTTGCTCTAATAATTGTGCCCTTGGCTGTGAAGAAGCTTTTTAGTTTGATCAAGTCCCATTATTTAATTTTTGTTGTTGCTGTGATTGCTTTTGGGGTCTTCTTCATAAATTCTTTGCCTAGGCCGATGTCTGTAAGAGTTTTCTCAACATTTTATTCTAGAGTTCTTATAGTTTCATGCCTTAGGTTTAAGTCTGTTATCCATCATTAATTAATTTTTGTGAGTGGTGAGAGGTGTGGGTCCTCCCACTTTACTAGACTTCAAGCAATACTACAAGGCTATAGTAACCAAAATGGCATTGCACTGGCACTAAAACAGAGACATAGATCTATGGATCAGAACAGAGAACCCAGATATGAAACCATCCTTATATTGCCATCTGACTTTTGGCAAAAAAGACAAAAACATACACTGGGATAAAGAATACCTATTCAATAAATAGTGCTGGGAAAATTGGGTAGTTATATGCTCTGTATTTTTGTATTAGTTTGTTAGTGCTGCCACAAAAACACAACAAAACCCACACAAACTAAGTGGTTTAAATAACAGAAATTTATTGTCTCACAGTTTTGGATGCTAGAAGTCAAAAATCAAGTTGTCAGCAGTCCTGGCTCCTGAAGTTTGTAAGGGAAGAATCTTTTGCAGGTTTCTCTCCTTGGTGTGTAGATGGCCACCTTTTTCCTTTGTCTCTTCACATAGTCTTTCCCTCTATGTGTGTCTCTGTATTGACATGTTGAATTAAGGCTCTCCCTAATGACCTCTTTTTAACTTGACTACCTCTGTAAAAACCTTATGTCCAAATAAGTTCACATTTTGAGTTACTGGAGGTTAAGACTTTAATGTATGAATTTTGGTGTGGGCAAAATTTAACTTATGCAACTTTTTCTTCTCCCTTTTCATTTCATTCTCTTTCTTTCCCTCCCTCCCTCTCTCCCTCCCTCCCTCCCTTCCTTCCTGCTTTCCTTCCTGCCTTCCTTCTTTTCTTTCTTTCAGCAGTAGCCAATGTGATTATTTAAAAAGTAAACTTTACAAGACTTAATAGATGAAAGAAATAACTATCTCATAAAACTAAGGGTAAACATCCCTGACTTAAGTTAGTAAATCAACATTGATTTGCAGATAATATTATTGCTTCATACTTTTGGAAAAATTACATAAACTTTGTTATTGCTAGTTTTGTTAAGAATTAATTTGAGGATCAATTGAATGTTATGTATTAGTAAAAATTGGAAAGGAAAAGAGTTTATTTTTTCCTTTTCCTATACTCTAGACATTGGCTTTAATAACCTAGCTTTATTAATATTCACTGTAATAGTTTATGTATGCTTTTGAAAATATTAGAAAAAGACACATAAACTGGAGAGAGAGAGATAAGAGAGACTGAGACTTTTATGATTCAGAAGTGAAGATGTAGAACTCACCTCCAGGAGCTCTGAGCCTAAAGTTAGTCTGATTTTGCTCCATCTTTTTTTTGTTTACTTTCTGCTCCATTGGCTTCACTCAAGTAGCATTAGTGGAGAAGAGAGCAAGCAGGCCTCCAATCTCATTTGCATAACAAATTTCTAATCATCATTTTGGCTTTCACTGGGTCATGTACTCATCGGTAAAATAACCATGACTGGTGATGATAATGTTCTAGTAGATTCAGGTAACATGCTCATCCCTGAAGCCAAGATTAGAACCAAAATTGGGAACTAGAAATACATGAAAAAATAAGATTTTTCTAGAATGCATGTTCCTTTTCTCTTTCTCACTTAGTAATTCTGTAGTTTTAAGAAATGCTCCTCAGTCCAAATAACCAATACAATCTAATTAATATCTCTGAATATCAATTCAAATGGAATAGCAGGGTTGGATAACATATGTCTTATTTTGTTAAATCAATTAGGGCTGAGAGGAAATGTTCATGTAATATACTATCACGGGCTGCAGTGGAAGGCAGTTCTCAAAGAAGTGGTTGGTGGCTGCTTGTTGGATTTATATCCAACTAGATAATGTGCAAATCATAAAATAATGTTATAAATAAGAATGTAATATTATTTATAGATCATCATTATGTCTTGTGACCACTATGAGGTATTTAGCTATTCACCATTATCATCGTCAAAAATTAATTACCCACTCCAATCTTACTTCCACAACCCCACCAATACTTTACGTTTCCCAATGACCTGCATTTTATGAATTCTAATGGCTAATTTTCTGTTCTTATCTTTCCAATTTGCAGCACTTGACATTATTGATTTTTCTCTTTTCCTAATTCTTCTTGCTTACATAGCTAGCAAAATACCATACACTACTGTTTTTTCCTAACTCATGCATTGCTCCTTCTCACTTTCTGTTGCTATGTCCTCTTCTTCCTAACATATTAATATTGGAGTGCCCTAAGACACAGTTCACAGCCTTCTTCCCATTATTATCTACACTCACTCCCTTGATGATTTCCCATAGTCTCACAGCTCTAAATATTATCTGCTGTAAATGCTGACAACCCCCATTTATATATGTCCAATTCTGACTGCTCTATCAAACACCAGGTTGATGTATCTTCTTAGAGGATTAAATATCTCAAACTCAAAATGCCCGATACCAATCTCTTGATCTAGTCCCTCAAAACTACTCTACCTCAAGCCTTCACTATCTTTAATTATGAAAAAATGTATTCGTCTTAAAATGCAGAAATATATTGTTCAATAACATAAGCAAAATGAAGCCATTTTCAGGTAAACAAAAACTAAAGAAGTTCTGCAAATTGAAGGGAAATGATACCAATGGAAAACTGAAATTTTAGGAAGAAATATGGAACATTAGAAATTAAAAATGCATGAGTAAACATAAAAGACAAATTTTCTGTTTTTGAATACGCATAATTGTTCAAGCAAAAAACCACAATTTTGTTTCAGCAAAAAACCACAATATTGTATTATAAGGTTTTATGTATGTAAATGTTGCACAAAAGACTTGGGGAGAAGGAAAATGGGCCTATATGGCTGCAAGTTTTCTATGTTTCACATGAAGTATTAAATTATAAATACTGAGCAGACTGAAAAGTTAAAATATATATTCTAATTTCTAGAGTAACCAATAAAAATAATGCAGTCAGGTATATCTGAAAAACCAATAGATATTTAAAAATGAATTATTAAAAAAAGTCAATTAATTCCAAAAAGGAAAAAAAGAAAAGTGAAACAACAAAAACAACAACAATAACAAAAACAGAGAGGGCAAATAGTGATAAATTTAAGCAAATTAATTTAATGCTATTAAAAGGCAGGGGTTGTCAGATTGAATAAAAAAGTAAAATTCAACTGTAATTATGAATAAAGAAAAAACTATGCAAACTATATGAAGACTAGAATAAATATTTTCATATACTATAAAGAGAAAAAATAAAAGCAAAGAAAAAACATTATGTACAGAATAACAAAATAAGAATACAATCTTCTCATCAGAGTTCATACAAAATTAAAAGAATGAGAAAATATATATAATTAAAAAAACCCAAGCCTAAATGGTTAGGGTACCTATATTCAAGTGGGTAAGGGGAAAAAAAAAGTCAATCTAGACTTTTATATCCAGCAACAAAGTGAGAAGAAATTTTTTTTTTTTTAATTGGGGGAAAACTACAAAGCATTTACAATACAATGTTTACAGTCACAATTTGTAGTGAGCTGATTTCCCAAAATATATTACCACTCAAGTTGACTTATCTTGTTACATTCAAAAACCTACTCTGTC
>CAUYRT010011148.1:0-124457 GCA_963574885.1 Lepilemur ruficaudatus | reverse complement strand
TTATTGTTTTTGGGACAGTGTCTCACTCTGTTGCCCTAGCTAGAGTGCCGTGGCATCAGCCTAGCTCACAGCAACCTCGAACTCCTGGGCTCAAGCAATCCTTCTGCCTCAGCCTCCCAAGTAGCTGGGACTACAGGCATGCGCCACCATGCCCGGCTAATTTTTTGTAAATATTTTTAGTTGTCTAGCTAATTTCTTTCTATTTTTAGTAGAGACAGGGTCTCATTCTTGCTGAGGCTGGTCTCAAACTCCTGACCTCAAGCAATCCTCCTGCCTCGGCCTCCCAGAGTGCTAGGATTACAGATGTGAGCCACCACATCTGGCCCATAACAGAATTTTAAAATGGTAATTCAGTAGACAATGTACAACTTCTGAAAGTTTCATCATTTTGATTATTTTGTACCATCTGTAAGGCAATGCAATACTTGAAAGACACTCACTGGTCTTGTTAGCTAATTTTCAAAGCATGGTTAAAAAAAATTATCTTCTTTTGAGATAAAGCAAACTGAAATGTTAAATGAATGGCCGAGGTGTACAACGCCATGGAAGTTACAACATTCCCACAGAAGATCTTGATGTATTTACACCATGCCTCTTGACTCTTTTTCTTGGAAGGCATAAGTGAGTGCTCCTTTGATAAGAATCATCCAGAGTTGGCTAAAGTATTGAAAGGATGAGTTAAGCATGTGTTGGGACCTCTGAACTCACTGCATTAGCAAACACAGGAGTATTTTCTTCTGGGATGGTTCCAGAAGTGAGGGGTTGGTACAGCACAGAAGACTCAAAAGTCCTTCCATTTTAGGATCCTATTAGATTGTGTCTGTTTAGAGTCAATATTTTAACACATAGTTCTATTACCTATAATAAAAACAGTTCTGGTTTGAAGAACTCACAATGCGCCAAGTTCTGTTCAAAGAGCTTTACCTGTATTAACTCTTTTGCTGCTGAAGAGAATCTGATGAAGTAAGTACTCTCATTGTCACCATTTAGATCTGAGGAAACTGAACAGAGAAAGGGCATGTAACTTGCCCAAGGTCAAACAGATGGTAAGTGAAGGAGCAGCCATTCAAAACCTTTCTGATTCTATAGTCTATGCTCTTAAAAACTGTGTTAGAAATATCTTTAACATTCTGTTTAGTGTATTAAAATTATTTGTTTACATATCTCCATCTGGACCTAGATTAGGAGTTGAACACTATTTTATTTAGCTCTCATAGTATTAGAATGAAGGAAGGAAGGAACGAAGGAAGGAAGGCGGGCCTAAACAAAGACATGTTCCCAATTATTCCCAGGCCGCACCACTCCTTATTGTCTCACATTAGGGCTGATTTTTGACTGCCTGTGCATGTATACGTTTGAGTCTTTACCTCTTTCCTTGGCCTCTAATCTTGATCAGTATAGGAACCATAATTGTAGCATCTTAATTTCTTTATTCCTAACACCCAACACACAAATGACCAGGTGTATTCACTCAACACATGTTGTTGGGATGAGGAAAGGAAGGCCTGCCTGGCACTTTACATTTTGAACCATACCGAATTGATACTGAAGCAAGGAGAAAAAAGCAAATAAAATCCCAAATGCTATGAATTGCACAATGAAATAATAATTGGAATATTTTTCCTTTTTTTACTGTGTAATTTTTTTTAGTTGGATTCATGAGTTCAGAAAACAGCAAGGAAGCTACAACATTTGATAAAAGCAAATGCTGGTAAAAGTAGCAACTCCTTTGCTTCTCCTTTGTTTTGCCCACATAGACATTTGCTAGCAAGACGGAAAAAGTCTTAAAACTTTTTTGGAAATAATCAAGAATGTGGGAGAGCAATGCATGCATTTCACCCCAGGGTGGTTATGACTCAAATTCATGATTGGTGAAAAGGTCAACAATTGACAATCAGAATTTTTCTCCCAGGCTCAGGGATGATGAAATCCTGTGTTTTCTAAAGCAGAATCTGCATTAAAATAAGCTACCTCCTGCGGACACTTAAAGCACTGAGCATATACAGCAGTGCTTGTCACAGTTCAAGCCCTGCTATCAAAAAGCAAAGTAATATTTGGCCTAAATATGCAGTATTTGGAAGAAAGCCTTAACTGCTTATATTAAAAAAATCCTATCATTACAAACCACATCAAAATAATGTAAATATTACAAAATGAGAAAGCTGCTTGTCCTTTCGTCATTCTACCAAGGGTAGTGGGCTCCAGGGTTTCTTTATCATTCTTTTTTTTTTCAAGAAGCTCTTTGAAAAAAAACAAGAAATTCAGTACAAAATGAAAGAAGTCTTATGGGACCACTGTCTCTGAAGTGGTGGGGGGACTGGAGAATTCCTGATCCAAATGACACCTCCTCAGGCATCATTCAGCACCTCACTCTCATCTTAAAGACCCAGAAGCCAAAGTGGAGAGTGACTTAGAGCAGGTCAGGTGGCTGGTGGGGGACCAGCATCCCAGTCTCCTGACATCCCAGTCAGGGACTCTGGTCACAGTCCCACAGTAGCTGTGAGACCAACAAAGCATGATGTGACACCAGCAAATCAAAACTTCCTCATCTAACAAAGTCCCAATATAGCCACATGGCCCTGTTATAGCCCTGCTTTAGTGGCTAAGCAGCAGGCCCAGGGTTCTTTACCAACATAGATAATTGAGTCTGTTCCAATGCAATTTTCACCCTATCAAGATATACTCAGTATGCAAAAGTACTACAAATGTCAGTAACTGATGATTAAGTGTATTGAATGTTATGAGTTATTAAACATCGTTAGAGACAGTAATGTGCCACCTTGCAAAAGGCACAGATCATTAAGCATATGGATTTTAATTATTTCAGCTGTAGCCTTTTCCTGGGTTGGGAGGAGAGGGTGTAGGGTAATTTTATATTGTTGTAGCCAGAAAGATTATCAAGCTGCAATATGGCACACTTCACAAATGAGACCTTTGCAAGGACCTGTTCAATGTAGCAATAGTGACACTCCATAAAAAGGTGATTATTGTTTTGGGCTTGAATGCAATAGAAGACCATACATTTGGAAACGTTAAATAGTGATGAGCTAAGCTTAAGAGAAAATGGCCTATAGAGGGTCAATAGTGAACTCAATTTCACTTCATATTTTTATAACATAAATAAAAAAGAAATTGACAGACATGTAAATTTCATTGTATAATAATGTATTTCATGTAAGTTTCATTGTGCAATAAATGTATTTCTGAAATAAGGGCACTATATCAAGTATAATTAAAGAAAGCCTATCACAAGTTAGTTTTAAAGCAAACAAGCCAATAAATTAACTTTTGTATAAATCCAAAATTTCAATAATCCCATATATGTAAGCCAAATTTCTCTATAAAAAGCATGCTGCTAACTTATTTATATTCTTAAGTCAATAAATATTTCTATTGATCAGTATCCCTCTTCTCCTACAACGTTGACACAAATCAAAACCCACTGAAATGTCAGTAACTTGATATAGTATTTGGTAGTTGAAGTGTGAGTTCAAAAAGCTTTTAATGTGATAAGGAAAACAAGAAACAATGCCACAATCTGCATCTAGATCGGACAGCAGAGATAACATGATTATCAAAAATGCTAGCATCTTCTTTTGAGAAGCTTCTGTTTGTGTCTATTGCCCACTTTTTAATGTGGTTGTTTACTTTTTTCTTGCTGATTTGTTTGAGTTCTTTGTATATTCTGGTTATTAGTCCTTTATTGGATGTATAACTTGCAAATATTTTCTCCCATTCTGTAGGTTGTCTATTTGCTCTGTTAATTATTTCCTTGGCTGTGCTGAAGCCTTTTAATTTAATCAAATTCCATTTATTTATTTTTGTTGTTGCTGTGATTGCCTTTGGGCTCTTCTTTATAAATTATTTGCCTAGGCTTGTATCTAGAAAAATTTTTCCAACATTTTCTTCTAGAATTATTATGGTTTCATGTCTTACATATAAGTTCTTTATCCATCTTGAATTAATTTTTCTGAGGGTTAAGAGATATTGATCCTGCTTCATTCTTCTGTATGTGGCTTTCCAATTTTCCCAGCACCATTTATGGAACAGGGACTCTCTCCCTCAGTGTATACTGTTGTCTGCTTTGTCAAAGATCAGTTGGCTGTATGTGGATGCTTTTATATTTGGGTTATCTGTTCTGTTTACCCAAAGGAAAAGAAGTCATTTTATCAAAAAGACACCTGCACTCAAATGTTTATTGTAGCAAAATTCACAATTGCAAAGATGTGGAATCAACCCAAATGCCCATCAATCCATGAGTGGATTAACAAAATGTAGTATATGTATACCATGAAGCACAACTCAGCTATGAAGAAGGATGACTTAATGCCTTTTGCAACAATTTGGATGGGACTGGAGACCACTATGCTAAGTGAAGTATCTAAAGAATGTAAAAACAAACACCACATGTACTCACTATGAAATTGGAACTAACTGATGAGTACACATGTGCACAGCGGGAAGTAAAACCCAGTGGAAATCAAGCAGGGGAAGGAGGGAATGAGTGAAAACCTACCTAAATGGTACAATGAGTACCATCTTGGTGATGGGCACACTTTTAACCCCTACTCAAGCATTACAAAAGCCATCCATGTAACCAAAAACATTTATACCCCCATAATACTGAAAAAAGTGCTAGCATCTAACGCTGAATAAAAAAAGTAGGAGGCATCCAGTTATCAACATCTCAACATTCAAAGGTAGAGGACATCTTGATTTCCTCATGTAGATTAAGACATCATACGAGGAAATGTAGAGTAAGGATGATAGGTTTAGTGTCAAAATTCCAGAATTTTAAAAATACCTTGAAAGGCATCACATAGCCTAAATTTTAGCAGATGCAAAATGTGACAAAAAAGAAAACCTAGGGCAAAATAATTCCTCTGTCTTTCTAAAAAAGACTATTCCAATTTGAGATAGCCTCCATTGTTAAAATGGTTTTCTTCTATTTGGTCTTTGATATGCTCTTCTGAACCACACATAAAAATCTAATCTCTTCTTCAATATGTGAGATCTTGAGATTTATTTTATTTTATTTTATTTGAGACAGAGAGAGTCTCATTCTAGTTGCTCAGGCTATAGTGCAGTGGTGTCATCACAGCTCACTGCAATCTCAAACTGCTGGGCTCACGTGATCCTCCTGCTCAAGCCTCCCAGGTAGCTGGGATTATAGGCAAGAGTGACCATGCCTGGATAATTTTTCTATTTTTAGTAGAGACAGGGTCTCACCTTTGCTCAGGCTGGTCTTGAACTCCTGAGCTCAAGCAATCCTCCCACCTTGGCCTCCCAGATTGCTGGGATTACAGGCGTGAGCCACCACACCTGGCCTGAGAATTTTTTTAAGTGTCCTTTAAGGAGAAGGTAAATGTTAAAATGAACATTCATCAGCCATTGCCCAAAAATTAATGCTGCCTTTGGATTATGAAAAGAACTAACATAAAAAAAAAAAAAGCTCTTTCTAGGTTTCTGAATGTTAAGTATCTACTAACTTATCCAACTAAGGATGATTTGTTTGTTTTTATACTTATCTTTGAGCAAATTAATAGTATTAATACAAGCATAAAAGGTGTTTCTAATCTGTTTTAGAGGGAAAAAAATCTTGTTTATAGCTTATGAAAACAATTAAGATAGTCACAAGTTACTGTGAGCTACTTCAGGATCTAAATTACTACATATATTTGAAAGATGCTAAATGTGAGCTCATTGGTGAAACTCAACTTCTCAATTTCAGAAAACAAGTATCAAGAACCTCTTCAATGGCTTGCTCCAGCTCAAACAGCCAACTAGGGACTAGGGACAGGATCTAGCCCAGAGCTGGGTTTCTTGACTCTTACTTTTGTATTTGCTGTGTTTACTACACTTTTACGAAAATATTCTGTTTTTGGTAAAGTTTCAGGAATTCACAACTGACTGTCCCCAAGTCAGGCCAGATAACGGAAGACTTTTTATGTCAGTTTGGATGCTTATGTGCATATCTTTGTAAGTTCCTATGGCATCTCAAAATTGTCATTAACAAAACTGAATAATACTTGCATCATTGATTTCATATCAACTAAAATATAAATGCAGAGAAAAGCAAATGGGAAGTATAAAAAAGGCATATTATATAATTTGCATCTTATAGAGTACAGCTAAATAAACTAGGCTTGAAATTGCTACACAGTAAAATAACAAGTCAACCTAACTTTTTCTAATGTAGTCTTTGGCTAAACAAAATGCAAGAACAATTCTCATAATGAGAGAAGTTGATTAGGATAGAAAGTTCTACCATACATTTCAAAATTAGGAAAAAAAAAAAAAGCAGAAAGTGTTCCAAGTAATTGGTATCATGAACATGGTAAATGGTGCTATAAAATTACAGCCCAATTAAGTTATATTTTAAAATGCAATATGAAGAAAACTGATTGTCCTTGCTGGTTTGTGAGTAGGAAAAAAAAAAAAAAAAAAACCTAGAATGATGAGATTCTAGGATTTAAATGGCAAAGTCTTTAATTTCTGACCTGCCACTGATTTTCCATTCATCACAGATAAATGGCACTTTCTTAAATGTGATTATTATAACCACAAGATCTCTTTACGAAACTGACAGGAGGTGCCTATGTCACCACCATTCTGGTTTCTATATTAAGAGGATTCAAAGAAGACACAACATTTAAATTAACATCAATATATAAACTGTAATGAAACACAGCTAACAAAAATATATTTGTGCGGCAGGAAGATCTGGCAATAGGTGATGAACAAAATTGATTTAAGGTAACTCAAAACCCTAAATCCAAAGAGACAAATTGCCAAAATGTGCTAATCAAAGCTTTCTTCACTTCCGTGATCAATAGCTTGTCACTAGGGTCATGATGAATTTCAGACAGGTTTCTTTCCTTCCAACTCAAAAGTACATTTTTGAAGTAAATAAAATAAGGTTAAAACTAACATCAACCTTGAAAGGGAAAAATGTCCCAACAAGGTGCCATGAAGCCTTGAGAGTGAGGGGAATTTGGGGGATTGAGGGTAGCAGAGTGACAGGACAGAGTCCTGTCCTTACTGCCTTAGTTTTCAGGGTTGAAGATATGATCATATCTATAAAACTTACGCTTCTGTGTAAACTGTATAAAGACTTGCATATTTTACTCACTTTTATTCATACAATAAACATTTATTAAGTACTTGCTATGAGGCAGATACTTGCTAGGTCCTAGATATTCAAGATGAAGTCACAATTCCTGCCTTCCACTTACTTCCAATTTGATGCTTCTGAAAGACCGACAAGGATCTTCTGCAGAACATCTATAGAGAAATGTCCACTGAGTAGATACTTAGAAATTAAAGAAAGAAGCAGCTACATTTAGGGAGCTGGGAATCATGAGCATGCAGGGGTGCTCAGTCAACTGTAATAATAGGTATGAGTGGCCAAAAAGTAACTCTGTGTGTGTATGTGTGTGTGTAGTTTAAGTTTTTCTTTCTTTATCCCTCCAATGGCAGCTTTTAGCCATGACTCTGAGAGATGACAGGCATCAAGCACACACTTCCCACCCCTCATCCCACTCCTGGCTAGATTGCTAAAGAATAAAGAATATAGATGAGAATGTCCCAGGAAAATGCATTCTTCCCCATTAATTGGTTCTTCACCCCGTATTGAACAAGCCTGAGTCAACAGTGAGAGTTCAAGGCGTCTTCAACTTACTGATGTCAAGCCGTAACTGAAAGTGGGTTTTAGGGGCCCAAGATCCCTCCCTGTTAGGCCCCATTTGATGTTATAATAAGATTTCCAAAGGCGAGGGGCCCCATCTTATCACACTGGTTGCATGAAATTTAAGAGAAATGTGGAGCAATAAATGAAAGAACAAAGATTACGGGAAATCACTGAATTTTAACATTTTGTCTCCTTCCACTGGGAATGTGACCTCCTACCTCAGTAAAATAGTGTTAGGAAACATAGGACAAAATTATTTTTGTAATGTATGCTGGTTATTTTCAAATAATATGCTCAATACGTTTTTCTTCAACTTCCAGACACTGTTTGTTCTTATGAAGTATATCAAAAGTTAAAGCAGGGGTTCAACTGTTAAGCTGAAAAAATAGAAAATCTTTTTTCATATTCCCAGATTTTTTGGACTTTCTTTGGTATATTAACAATTAGATCTATTCTCAGATTATCTTGCCAGTCTGACAGTCCTTTTGCCTCTTGTAGGCTGCCCCCAAGAAAAAGGAGCCCCATTTTGGGCTTCTTAGTATTTATTTACTGTAAAAGAAAAGTGAGAAAAATAGTGATAAAAGACTTGACAATTGTACTGTTTGTGTCTGCCAGTGAATGTAGGTGTACAGTCCGCAGGTAAACATATTTCTCACTATGAATTAATCAACTCACATGGGGAGTATGATTTAACTTCCCATGTAGGTCTGTCTGTAGAGATAGAATATTCTGGCCTGCTGATGTCAGTATTCTACTCTGTATGACATCATAATAAGGATTAATACACTAACATGAAATTTTTTTAAAGCAAATACCTATGGTAGTTTAATTCTTACATCATTTACACATTTTGTAGTTCGAGGGATTTAGCAATTGCCCTGGGGCACTTCTGGGAGGTATTTGACTGTGGTAAGTATGGGGACTGGTTTTGAACAATGAAGGGGAGTTCATTTTCAACTTGTGCCCTGGATAGCAAGGTTTTTTTTGTTTGTTTGTTTGTTTTTTACCAAAAGGAGTTTAAAGATATGGTTTGGTAAGAAAATACAGATGCCAAAGAACCCATAGACCTAGAGGACTTACATTTTAGAGACTAAGAACTGAATCACTACTGAGTAATACGTGGGTTTAACAAGCAAAATTCTAAGCCACTTCCAGTCAGTATTCAGGGCCATGAAGAAAGAATCTCGCATCCTGACACACTGCACCGGGACAATGGCAGCCCAGACTGATCTAGTCCATACTCTCACAGAAGCCATCACCCTGTCACACTGGTCTAAGGCGGTCACTAAGGCAGAAAAAGAGGACAGGCTTGAATCCACCATGCATCCATTACAAGATATTCCCTTAAACAATGGGTAATCAACTACATTTCATTCTCATAACGGAGTGTGGTTTCAGTAATTTTAATAGGTCTACATGTTATCTACATGCAATTTCAATTTAAAGAATACTCTCGGGTGTAAATTCATGAGCATACACTCACATGCCACATAAACTCTCTATCTAAGCGTAGCCTACTTAATCATTAAATACTCTAGATAAGGCTTTGGCACCAAGACCTGGCAAAACCAGTCAATGAAATGATTTATAGAATTTAACCTTAAGGTTTCTTTTTCTTCACGTGCTAAACAGTTTAATTATATTTAATAATCCCCAAATCTAATATTTTTGATAATCAACAGATGCAGCTAGAGATTATTTCCAAAATGGCAGCATTGCAAAAACCTATTTTGCTCTAGTCTGTGTGAATCTCTTCTGTGTTAATCAATGTTACTTCCTCACTTCTAGTTACTTTTAGCACATCTCACTCTTCCCTAGACACTAAGTGATAATGATCTCAAGGACCCCTTCCAATTCTAGATGCAAAAAAAATAGTAACAGCTGCAATTTATGAAGTACTTAGTAGGTACCATGTACAATGCAAAACAGTTTATACATATGATCTCACAGGGAAGTAGATGACATTAGTTCCATTTGAAAGATGGTGTGTGGGGGGAATCTGTGACTTAGCTCAGAAGGGTTCATTAATTTGTCCAAGGTCACACAGCTAATTGGCTTCATCCCTGGGATGTGAATCTAAGGCTCTTGGACTCAAATGTCTGTGATCTTAGTAAACTTGATGCAAAGAGAAGGTCTAAGCTAAATGTCTACCTGTAGAAAAATCTAGAACACAATGGAATAATGATGATGATGATGATGATGATGTTGACTACAATAATGAGGATGCTAGTAATAGTAATAATAATAGCTAACCCTAACATAGTGCTTACCCTGTTCCAGATACTGTTCTAAGTACTACGTCTACTCATTTAATCCTCATAAAAAAACCTGTGAAGTAGTACTATTCCCAATTTGTACATGAAGAGGCTGAGGCACAGAAAGGCTAATTAATTTTCCAAAGGCTAAAAAACATTAGGTAATGAAATGAGGATTTTAACCTAAAAAGTTTGGCTATAGAATTTAAGTGTAACCATTTCTAAGATAACATGCATGGTTATATGCCAACCAAAATAATAAAAACCAATAACAAAAACCTAGTGAAAGCACCAATGGCAAATGCACATGTTCATAATTATTTTATGGCTATATTTTTAAAATTAATCTTTTAAATAAAATCAGACACTAAAATGATGTTCTCATGCACCATAACTGTAAGCTATTGGGACACCATGAAAACAAAATTATGAAGGGATATATAAAGTAGGAAATACAAAGGAATAAGGGCATAATCTCTCACCGTAAAATCAGACATATAAGTACTTGTGCTTGTCCTGATTCATAGATGTTCAACTTGCAATATTATGGATATCACACTATGATCAATCCCAACTCTTTTTTTCCATAATTAGAGACAGCTTTAGAACCTTCTTAGCCTGAAGGTAGCCAACAGTTCAAGAGCAAGCAAAAAATCTGATTTTTCTTGTAGTCTGTAGAGTATAATGATTTCTATTGTGGTGTCCAGTTAAGGTTTATTTATTAAGATTGAGGACATATTTAAAGGATTGCTGATTGTGCATGCAAAAATCACATATTGTTTTCCAAAATAAACACACCTAATAGCGGAATGAAAAATTATTAATCATCTTTAGCAATTAGTCTGCTTTGCACTTATTTTGCACATGTATGCCTTCTAATTAGTGACCAAAAGAAGCAACAAAAAAGAGCTAATATTTCATCACATGCCAGATTTTTGTTAATCATTTTAAATTTCCACCTTCCTAAAAATGTAATTGGATATTATTTACTAACTCTTTTCTGTTGAAGCTTGGGGCTCCTCTGAATCTCACGCTTATTAACTTTTACAGCTGGAAACAAAGAATAAAAGTAGGAATGCTAATAGTATTCAACATTCCTCTAGCAAATGATAACAAAAATTACCAGTAAGACAAGTTCTTAAAATGATTGTGTTAAGTCTTGGAAAACATAACAGTGATAAAACAGGGCTCAGATTTCTTGAGTTTAAGTTCCAGTTCTCATATTTTTTCCTTGTTTGACCTTGTGCAGGTTACTTAATCTAAGTCTCATCAGTAAAATTAGTAGGTTTATTTTAAAGGTTAAATGAGAGGACATGAAAGACTGAATAGCATAAAAAAGTTTCCAAAACACCTAGAAAAACATGTAAAGCACAGCAAATATCTTTATAAATGGAAGGGAAATCTCTGAGCCAAAATAAAGAAAGAAAAGAAAAAGAAATTATCAAGCTTGAAATCAAAATGTAAGCAGAATCTCAAGCACTGGCAACTTTAGAATTATTAGCAATCTCAATAACTTAACAAGCTAGAGTTTTAATGGCCACACGGAGAGGACAATGTCTTGACCCTTACAAAAAACAGAGCTGTAAATTTGTCCACCTACAATAAAATTTAGATTCTTAAATTGCTATGCCAATGAAAATACTAACTACAAAAAAAGTGTCCTGTGGCAACAAGAAATGGTAAAGAAATTTATTGTCTCAGCCCAGAAAAAAAAAAAAATAGGAAAAAGCACATGGCTTTAATTATAACTGATAATGATAACTTTAGCATTATCATATGGGACTATCTTCATTTGTTTGTATCATGTATCTGTAGAGTACAATTTTATACTGCCCACATAAAATGGGAAATACAAAGAGAATTTATTAAAAAATGGTCTCAGGTGATGGTGTCCTCAAGTCCCTGGCCAAAGGAAAAACAAATCCTTTCTCAAAGGAGGCCATAGGACTCTCTCAAATAAGGCTTCATAAAAAATTGGTATACAGTTCAATATTATAGAAAGCACTATATATGTGCTGAGTGGCATAATTCATGATCTGAGAACTTCAGATAATGTAAGTATAGGGTAGAAAATATAACATAAATATTTAAAAATATTTATAGAACTACAACAGGATTTGAAACATGAACTAAGGACATGATACTCTGAACCAAATAGATTTTGGTTAAAAATAATAGAAATTAAATTTCTAAGGAAGGAATAAACAACTAAGAAGAAAATCAGTGAATTAGAAGACAGCTGGACAAATTAACCAAAAGGAAAAAAAAAAAGCACAAATAGTCAAAGAAATTAGCAGTAAGAAAAAGACATACGTTGAGAATATAGAAAAATTTTCTAGTGTAAGTCTAATCAGAGTTGCAAAGAAAAGGATAAGTAAAATAGAAAAGAGCTGAGAGATAATTTGTGAGATAATGGCTGAGAGTTTTCCAGATTTGAACTAATGCATAAATACTCTGATTCAGGAAGCCCAACACATACAAACCAAGATAAATATAAAGAAGTTCACACTTGGTAACTTCAGAGTAAAACTGAAGAATTCAAAGGTCAAAGAAAAGGTCTTAGTTTGGCTAGAATGAAAAGACAGATGAGCTTCAAAATAATGACAAATTATACTGACAGCATCCTTCTCAATAGCAAAATAGAAGCAAGCAGACTGTGGCATAATATATTCAACATGAGGAAAGAAAATAACTGGCAAACTGTAATTTTATACCTAGCTAAAATACTATTTTAAATGAGAGCAAAATATAGTTCTAGAAAAATGAAAGAGCTTATTGCCAAACACCTTTATTAAAGGAATCATTAAAATTTAGATTTAATAAAGAAGTACTGGCATTCAGAATAGAATAAATTTTAAAAATTAATGAAATAATATGCATAATAACTTAGCGAAGTTTATAGCTAGTACATAGTAAATACTCAACAATGAATGATATCAAGTAGTAACATTAACAGTGGTGGCAGCACAGCCGAAGTAGTAATAATAGTTGTAGTAGTATTTTTCTCATAAAGATGTCAAATAGTATTTTTTTGGCTTCTAGCCTCTAACTTCATTATTCATCTATGACCTTATCATATCAATGATAATCTATTCTATCAACATACACATGACTCTGTTTTTATCTAAATGGAATTCATGTCAAAATATCTCATCAGTATTTTAAATAACTACACAGTCTCCTCCAATCAAAAGCCGTTATCATAACCAAAACACTTAATATAACACCTAAGACCACACAAGAGTGCCCAGTCAGTTCCCCAGTTTCTTGTTTCATCTTTTTTTTTCCCCATCCATCCTATGTTCAGGCAAAAACTGCCAATTTAGTCAAATCATGAGAACTGAGACCCATAATGATTGCTAATCAGAGTATGTGCTTACCTTTAATCAAAAACTCTAATAATTAGTTTTAAATAATTCTACCAATTATCACTCTTTATCCTTTATGCAGACATAGCCTCTTACTGCTTTATCATATTCCGATCTATCACGGAAAACCTTCTAGCTTTCACTAAAACACAACACTATCCTTTCTGCTTCCAAAGGTTTGCTCTGCTTTCTCTACCCACCCACCCCCCACATTCTTTCTTCTATGGTCAGTATACTCTCCTCTGACCTAAACTGCTCCTGCATTCCTCTGAGGTGTGGAATACTAGCCTACACAATTGTAGTTATTTCAAATAATATATAGTCATTACATCTTTTCAATAAATCCTCAGCACTCATTAAATCCTCAATGAAAGATTAAACAGAGCTCAATGAGTATACTTTTAATATTAAATACATTTTATTATTTTATAATCTTTTGAAAGTAGTAATCCATTTACTTAGCATAACTCTAATAAATGGAATCAATCTCATTTTTTCATTATTTTGGATAGCAGAGAAAGACCAATCGGTATAGAGGACTTGGCCCAGTATCATCATAATAAATATTCATAATCAGCTCTAATCATAAACATCTTAGAATATCACCTTGCATAGCATTATTCTCTTTTGCTTAAACGCGGCAATTTTCTAAAAATAAAATAAACCACGTATGGAAATTACAAAGGTCTGAACAATAAAAGTAGAGATGTTTTGGAAGAGCTGGGTTATTTCCCTATAGAGTAAAACTATTTATAAACTATATTTCCAAACATTGATTTTTTAAATAACTCTTTCCACTTTCTAACAGTAAATTATAAAGTGAGAGTACGTGTTGGAGGGCTTGGGAATAAAAAGATAATGAAAGGGATAGGAGATGAGAAAGAAAGTCTTTCCTTGACACCCCTCCATATATGTATCTAAAAAAATAATCACAGAATGCATCACCAACCTCCATCCCTATGTGATTATGCTCATGTAAGAGACCACTGACACATGATGTTATTCAATAGGTAGATTCAAATGAGTTGAACTGTGTCTCCCAAAGAATACATCAAAGTCCTAATCTCTAACACCTATGAATATGACCTTATTTGGAAACACAGCCTTTGCAGATGTAATCAAGCTAGGATAAAGTCATATTAAATTAGGGGGTACACTGATTCAATAGGACTGATGTGCTTACAAGAAAGAAAAGAGACCAGACACATAATACAAGGGGAGAACATTATATTATGACAGAGGCAGAGATTAAAGTATTGAATCTGCAAGTCAAGGAACACCAAAGATCGGCAGCAAACTACCAGAAGCTAAAGAGAGTAGAGAAAGGATTGTCCCCTACAGGTTTCAAAGGAAGCATGGACCTGCCAACATACTGATTTGGGACTTCTAGCCTCCAGAACTGTTAAAAATAAATCTCTGTTGTTTTAAGCCACATGGTTTGTGGTAACTTGTTATGGCAGCCCTAGAAACCTAATACAATGAGAGATACATGTAGCCCATTTCTGAGAAATGCTGTATTTAAGTAAAATATTTTTTAATGTATTCTGCAACTCAACTTTGGTTGTTAGAACACTGAAAAATTATTCACCCACTAAGACGCTCCACAAAGATTGAGAAGATGCCACTAAAATTCATGCTCACAGTAAAAATTTCAGACATACAGGGACCAGCTTTCCAGAATCACAAGCTTCTCTAATGACTATTGACCTCAAAGTCATCAGGGTTAATATGTAATCAATTTAAGGAGCAAAAAAGAAGCTTCCTTAAATGCTGAGGAAGAGAGATATATTGCCAAGAGGATCTGATGCTCTAAAGATTAAACACAACTGATAGGAATTGTCTGTGAAAAGTCATCCCTTCCATGCAAGGCTGAGAAGTGAGACAAAAGTGGTAGGAGGCAGAGGAAACAAGAAACAGGAAAACTGAAGATCGGCAAAGGAAGCAAATAAAAATGGTGCTGGGATACTGAGCAGTGGATACCGCAGTGTGTGAGTCAATGATGAGAAAGTCAAAGAAGAAGAGATTCAATTCTGCAGTACAGAACATAGAAAGGATCCTTCAGCTCTTAGATCTAGTGGCTTCACTCTCACTGGGACACACAGAACACTTAGGACGGCTCTTCAGCATATATGTACAGATATGTAGGGAGGTATTGCCCGAAAGCTGTTAGAATCTCAGTTGCCCAATGAGCAAGCAAAGCTAAGGAAATATCAAACGCCCAGCAACTTACTGTACTGGGTGACACTAGTAGTCACTTGTAGAAAACTCAACAATGACTGAAATATTCAGTCATATTCCTGCCTATGTTAGCTGATTAATTCTACCTATAAATTTCATTGTTATTCCAAACATAAAACTGTGTTAGAATTCTGCTTTAATGAGAAAACAGATCCATATAGATTCAGGATAAAAACCTTTAAACAAATAATATAAAGATGGAATTTTTAACATTATTTTGCCCAGAATTCCAGTAAAAGTCAAATACTAAAAAGTTATTTGTAATAGATCATGGCCTAGCATAATGTTTATAACTTATCTTTAATGTTCTAATGATAACAGTACTGATATTGTTGAATGACACTCTTATTGATTATCTATTTAATGTGTCAGGTAAGCTATGGTGATAATGATAGTGTCAACAGAACTTAAGCTACGCCTACAGCCAAATGCCCTAAGGCCTTGTGACTAGTAGGTACTTAATCACAATTGGTTGAAGGGTATCCCTGGGTCCACTATTAAAACTGAAACGGCAAGTAATATTCAGAATTGTGTTAAGTCAAAGGTTGATCATTGCAAATGTGAGCAAGTGATGATTTTCTGAAGATAGAAAATATCACTTAGAAAGGAGGGTTTCTTCAGTACTATTTGAATCACTGCCCAGGCAATACACATGATGGATTCTGTTAGAAGCCTACCTACATGAAACAACAACAATTACAAAGACAATGAACTAAAAGCTAATTTCTATCAGTCATTGTTCCAGGAAAGCAATTTCCGTAGTAACTTCCAGAACTTAGATCTACTAGATTAGCTATTGTTTAGCTATGCAACCAAAATCCAAGTGCATCATGATAGCTCATGTTTATGACAATGTCCCTGAGGTATTAAGAAAATGTTTAAAATACAGATAAACATTTAAAGATGTTAAATCATACAGCCATGTAAAAATAAAACATGATAAGCAAAAATTATAAATCCCTAGGAATAAAACTAACAAAAAGGAAGAAGATACTTTGGTCTTGCAGGAAATTATAAAACGACTGAAACATACAAAACAAAACATGAAAAAATGTAGAGCTATAACTTAACGATGATTAAGACTCAATATTTTAAAGATGTAAATTATTTACAAATCAACCTATAAATTCATTGGGATTACAAGCAAAATCCCAACAGAGTTGTCTTGCAGAGAAACATGATACTAAAATTCTGATTGAGGAAAAAGGGACCAATAAATAATAGCCAAGATGATTCTGAAGAATTTTAAAATATGGAAATAAAGTGTTTTCCAGACATCAATATTTATTAATAAGCTACAGTAACTGAATCAAAGCAGTATACATAAAGAAATTGACCAACAGAATAAAATTAAAGAGCACTCGAACAGTTCAACTTATATATATATGCATGTGACATACGACAAATGGATAGATGGAGAGACTAAACAGTGCTAAATATCGACTATAAATAGGGAAATTTATACAATTAGATTTTAATTCACAAAATGAAAATCAGATAAAGACTTAAATGTAAACTCAAAACTTTCAAACATTTAGAAAATATTTAGGAATATGTATTTGTGATATTGGAATAGAAGAGAATATTTTAAACAGGACACACAAAATACACAATAAAGAAAAGAGCAATGAAATTAATTATACTTTTTAAAAAACTTTATATAAAAATAAGCACAATCAAATGAAAATATTAGTCACAGAGTAGGACTTTACAAAAAATACAGAAAATATGAAGTTTGAGTAACAAAATATACGAATAGTTCTTTTAGATGAAGAAGAATCAACCAAATGAAAAAGTAGATAAACAAAATGAAAGAATAGTAGGCCCAAATGGCTGATAAAAATATGAAAAGCATAGCAGTCAAAGAAATGAAAATTAAAATAACTGTAAATACAATTTTGCACCCATAAGATTAGGAGAAAAATCTGCAAACTCATAACAAAATTTAGCAAGGATATTGGAAACAGGAAATCTCATATACTATTGGGAGGAGCATACATTGTTACAACTCTTTTAGAGAATGTCTCAGCAATATCAAGCAAAGGTGAATGGTAGATACTCTAGAACCCATCAATTCTACTTTTCGTCAGCCTACAAGAGAAAAAAGGCAAAGATTTAAAAAAAATTGCTATCATTATCCCAGGAAAGAAGATTTCAGAACTTATACCTATTGATGGGCTGCATTATTTAACTATTCTGCTTCTAGGTAAATTCCCACATGATACTCTCACACTTTTCCACAAGAAGATGTGCACAAGAGATTGTTTAATACAGCTGTGTGTTTCAGGCAAACACTGGAAACACCCCAAAAGTCCAACAATAAGAAAATAGATAATTTGTGCATCCAATGGCATAATATAAGGTAACTACAAAGAACGGAACTAGCTAAGTTTAGAAAAAATGCAACCTGGTAAATTATATTTCTAATATCATTAAAGATAATGTTAAAGAAATTCCAAGTAATAATATGTATTATTTATGCATGGATACCCATATGCCAAAAGAAATCAAAGGATTCTTCATGGCAAGACTACTCTATGAGAGGTTTTTTGTTTGTTTGTTTTTTGAGACAGAGTCTTACTCTGTCACCTGGGCTAGAGTGCAGTGGCATCATCACAGCTCACTGCAACCTCAAACTCCTGGCCTCAAGTGATCTTCCTGCCTCAACCTCCTGAGTAGCTGGGACTACAGGTGCACGCCACCACACCTGGCTAATTTTTCTTTTTTTGTAGAAACAGAATCTTGCTCTTGCTCAGGTTGTTCTAAAACTCCTCACCTCAAGATATTGAGATCCTCCCATCTCAGCGAGCTACTGCATCTGGCCTATGACAGAAGTTAAGAAAGAGAAATAGGTGGAGCTATTCAAAGAATATCTGTTGGTATTGTCATATTGGTTTCTATTTGGCAATAAAAGAATTATATAGAGGTACACTAATATTATTAGTTTATTAAGTATGAAACATCCGATGTCCTTAAGTACTAAATTTGACAGCTAATATCGGTAACCTTTCACTTTGACACTTATTGTTTTATTTTTATTGTAAAGGTACATCCTCATTCTTTCAAATGCACATTTTCACTTGGGATTATCTTTCAAATTTTTTAGAATAATTTTTGTACAACCATAGATAAGTCAAAAACTTGTATTATTATCAAATATAAGTTCCATCGTGGAAACAATACAACACAGACAGCTCACAATATCAACAAAGTGTTTGGAAAGTACGTGGGTAATGAACACACATTATGTCGATGGTTTAAAAAGTTCCATTCTGGTAGTTTTAATCTTTAAAACGAGCCACACGGACAACCTGAGACCAAAGTGGATAATGATAAACTAAAAACTATAATGGAAGTGAATTTATCTCAACCTATGCATAAATTAACAAGGTTTGATGTTACTATTACAACAGTATTAGATGATTTAAAACAAATTGACAAGGTAAAGATGTTGGATAGATGGGTACTACATAAATTAAACAAACGTCAAAGAAAAATCATCTTGAAGCTTGCCTTTCTTTGCTGTCACGACATAAAGGTGAACCATTTCTATACCATATTGTTATGTGTAATAAAAAATAGATTATTTTTGACAATCAAAAGTAATCATCACAATGATTGGATAAAGATAAAAGTGCTAAAACACTGTCCAAAACCAAATATTCATCAAAAAAAGCTAATGGTGTCTGTTTGGTGGTCCAGCACTGCTATTATCCACTACAGCTTCATAAAACCTAGTCAATCCATTATGGTGAATGTCTACTACAACCATTTGGATGAAATGATGAGGATGCTTGCAATTAAACAGCCGAGATTGGTCAATAGATATAAGCCAACCCCTTTGCAAGACAAGGCTCTACCACATGTCACACAAACAGCGCTGCTCAAACTACAAAGACTGGACTAGAAACTTTCTGTCATCCACTGTATTCACCAGACCTTGCATCAACTGACTATCATTTCTTCCAGGCTTTGGACCACGTCTGTTTTTTGTTGTTGTTGTTGTTGTTGTTGAGACAGAGTCTGGCTCTGTTGCCGGGGCTAAAGTGCCGTGGCGTCAGCCTAGCTCACAGCAACCTCAAACTCCTGGCTCAAGCGATCCTTCTACCTCAGCCTCCCAAGTAGCTGGGACTACAGGCATGCTCCACCATGCCCGGCTAATTTTATATATATTTTTAGTTGTCTGGCTAATTTCTTTCTATTTTTAGTAGAGATGGGATGGGGTCTCGTTCTTGCTCAGGCTGATTTCAAACTCCTGACCTTGAGTGATCCTCCTGCCTCGGCCTCCCAGAGTGCTAGGATTACAGGTGTGAGCCACTGCACCCGGCCTGGACCACATCTTACAAGAAAAAAAAAAATTCAATTGTCAACAAGCTGTGAAAAATGTCTTTTGCGATTTCATCACCACTTGCTCTCCAGGCTTCTTTACTGATGGCATAAACAAGCTATCGTTAAGATGGCAAAACTGTGTTGATAGCTTACACACATACTTTGATTAATTGTACTGCTTCATGTTTGAGATATAATAACCTACACTTTTGATTTGAAAGTGGACATTTCACATTTAATATACTGGTTTTTCTGGAACACTCAACTAAGAATAAAATGAAGCCTTACCAGGTAAAAGGATTTTCCTCACTAACCCTATGGGACAGTTGCAGTCCCCCAAATTGAACGTCTGAAGATTGTGTTGTCTAGAAAAGGTAAATGATTACTGGAATTAGTTCCAAACTGACAATTTACGCTAAAATTTACTCTCAAGAAAAAGAGATACGTGTGCTAAGAACATCGCTTTTGATTAGGCAAGGAGTCTGACAAAGGTAGGCATTCTGTGTAGTGAAGGGAAAATAAAAAGACATTGAGTTCCTCAGCTAGTTGCCAAAGAAAAGAGTAGGCAGGAGTGGAGGGAGGGCAGGGCAATTACCCTGGAACGCAAAGTTTTACAGCTTCACTATTTTGCCTAGGACAGCCTGCCTTTCTGATGTAACTCCATTTTAGCCACAGTATAATTTTTCTTGGGATCCATGAAATTTGGTCCCAAGTTAATGTTGAGAAGACTGCAACTTGGTAAACGACATGTCTAATATAATACCATTAATGCGAACATTAAAGAAATTCCAAGTAACTGGAATATCAAGTTTTCAAGGCAATTCTCAAAATCCAATGCTGGAAGATATTCCAGGTGATCACATGCCCTAGATCCTTTCTGCATTTGGTGAGCTTTCTACTTTGTATGTACCTTACTGTGTTTACACCTTATTTGTCCTAGGGCTTTAATGTTGGGTAATGTTTAAATCAGTTTCATTTCCTAAAATAAAATAGGTAAAAAAAAAAAAGGATAAGTATAATCAGTAGCAATAGACAACAAATAAAATTTAAAATTTACAAGAATAGTAAAAAGACAATGTTTGATGGAGAAATGGCTGGATATACTGTTGAGAGGTTCACATCTGGTACTGGCACTTGAACAACCACTGCAAGACCTCCTGTGGACATACAGGAGACCTTCAACAAATGCTCACCTGTTTAATATTCATTGATTCAGGAACGCATGCACGGTGACTCAATGCTGAAATGAGATCACAAACAGTCTTGCTTTTGTTTGGATGCACATGAAGACAAGGGCAGTGCTCAGTCTCTCTCAAGATCTCTTCCAGCAAAACAAAGCATGAAACAAGCAATGACTGAACTATCTATATATAAAGACAACGGCCGGAAACTGCACACCAGAAAACTGCCAAGTTATGAAAGGTAAGGAAAGACAAAAACCAGGCCTTGCCAATGTAAATGGCATAATATTTATGAGAGGAAGCATATTTGTAATTTAGTTGCCATAAGAAATAACTTCCTCAGGTGGAAGTTATGGAAAAAGCACAGGCAACTCGGTTTAATTCAACAAATCTTTCAGAAAATCAAGGGCACTAAATTAGTAAACGCTTTATAAAAATCAGGGAGGCCTAAACCCAAGGCAGAACATTCACCATGGGGGGATTAATCATGTTATTATTTCAGATAATAGCTATGGAACACTTTCAGATTCCTCCAGGTAGTGGAAGAGTGTTTCCGTTCACAGTCTCTTGCACGTGGAACGTGGCCATAGGCGAAGCAGGCCATCCATTTGAGAACCGCGCCAAGTGTGATAGATGAAATCGAAGTTGGGGGTATATTACACAGTGAGCGAGTACACCACCAAACTGAAAAGCTTAACAGGAAAATGACTACAGGCACTTCAGTTTAGAGCCAAAACCTTGAAAAAAGCCAAATGCTTTAAGGAAAAAGTGAACTACAATTTGGCTTCACATACCTGAGAAGATTATTAAAGAAAACTGGAAATGATCAAGTATCAAATAGAAAACAAAACTCAACAAAATGCAGAAATTTTTAATGATCTTCTCGAAATTTACTGGAGTCTTTACTTGACTTAGAGGCCAAAATAAGTAAATAGGGAATAAAAAGAAATATTGGAATGCAAACTTTTTTTCTTAATTGAAGGGTAGAAGATCGAAATTGCTCTGGTAACGATTTTAAAAAAATGTGTACTCACAGTGAATAAACACTGAGAACAAAAGAATTCATCTAGTAAAATGACAGCAGGAATTGGAAATGAGGCTGGAGGAAATAGCTGAATTACCAATTACCTTGCCACAACCTTTATAAAGGAAAAGCTAGAGCACTACTCGAATGAGTTATCACATTTTCTGATGTGATTTTGGATTCACATTGTATTAAGAAAAAATTGTGAGAAGGAGTCAATGATTCTTAAGCTATGCAAAGCAACAAACACACACAAAAAATGCCTTGTTTATCTAAAAACACTAACAAAAAGTATTTGAAAAGGAATTTGGGGCTGTTAGATTTAAGTAACTGAATGATACAAGGCTTTAAAATGAAAACATTGTTTATATGATTATGTTGGAGTTGGCGTAAGGAGAGAAAAAATAAAAATAAATTTTAAAATAACTATGCTATACCCTGAGGAGAAAAAAAAAAGTCTTATTTTCCTTATGTCCAAATTTATTTTAATATTATTCAGTCTAAGGACTAAAACCAAATAACAGCTCACATAAAAATCTTAATTTATTGGGAGAAACTTGTAAGTTTGTTTATAAGGAAAAAATAGAATTATTTTTTTTTCTAAAATAAAATGATTAAACAAAGTATAGTACTTTGGCTCATTATGTTCATATTGATCAAAAAGACAGAGAGATTTATGGTTTTCAAACTGTGCACTGAGAAGAGAAAAAAGAGGGGCGGGGATGAGGAGTGGCAATGTCAATTTGTAATTAAATCATTCGAAGAGAAGCCAGCTACCACTAGCACCCTTTTCAATTATTATGAATTAATAGTTTTAATATTTCATAACGTACACATCCTAATCATACCAAGCTTGGTATTGTGGCAGAATAATAAAATAATAAAATAAGGAATAATAAAGCATCTTTGGAAACACACAGGGTAACTCTCTGGGAAGCGTCAGTACACTGTAATAGGAATGGGCATGGGATCAAACCTGGGCAGGTTGCATGTAATTTGTAGCCTCCATAAACACCAGGGCCATCCTTTTTACAGCCTGCATTTGTCATTGTGAACAGAAGCTGGGAGCTTCAGTTTTCTGCTTCCTGCTTCCAGACCAGCTTGTCAGGCACCTCAGGCGAGGAGCCATATTGCTTGGATTATCTTCCTGGGGTAGACCACAATGTCAAGTGCAGGTGAACATTAAATAAATGCTCGTGCAGGCTGAGTGCCAGGATCACACCTGGGCAACTGTGAAGTAGACAAAGTTTCCCTTTGGGAATGCCAAGATTATTGTTTTGCTTCGTTTTTGTAATCTATTTTTTGTTTTGGCCCACTCCACTTCTCCTTTCAGGTATCCACTGACCTACAATTCCTTACCCACTTGCACTGAAGCAGATGCTACTGTGCTCTGTGCCCAAGTCCCCTCAGAACTCCCCTTTGTCCTGCCTGTCCATTTCCAAGTCAGCATCAGGACTCTTTGCCCAGGGCTTTCTTTGGACTCCAGAGTGGAAGCGGCAGAGAAATATACTCTACTTCTGCTTCCAGCCTGTCACCTGTCACAGACAGGAGTGGAAAATACCCTGGGTAAATACTCCATGTCCCTTAGGGACTCTCATAGGATAACTCTGAGACGTATTTTGCGCTACATTCCAGACGTCCCCATTTACATACAGAAGCTGCCGCTGGCTCCTGCCCTTGTCTGTCTCTGTCTCTAAGTCCCTATCAGTGTTTCCTGGGTGGATCTTCTAAATAAACTACTTGCATTGAAATCTTTTTCTGGAGTCAGCTTCTTGAGGCACTGAAACAGATGTATTCCAATCAAAACCTGGTATCATTAAATAATGGAGGAAGATATCTTAAAATTCATTTAGGCCAATGTGTTTTCCCTATTTATGAATAATTTGCGTCTTAAGACATCTCCCTAAGGAGAACACAAACTGCCCTTTTTAAAAACAGACATTAGTTAGGCGGTGAATTTAAGAATTTTATAGGAGCAGGTTTTTACCTAAGGAATAAACAGTCCCTCTGTGTTCCTCCTGCAGAGCTACATCTGATCATCAAAATGTAAGATTCAATTGCCTGAACTAATAACAATGTGTTACTTTTCAAGTGGTCAGATCTCCACTGTTCTCATCTTCAAGCAGAAACTGACGGCTCTTAAAGAACTCAAAAGTGTTGGGGGATGGGGGGGACTGAAAACATTTCTCTTATGCACATCAATAACTCCATCAAAAAAAAAAAAAACTCATCTTAAACTAAGGCTTTTCACAGTTCTTCAATGTAATCAATGTGGGCAGTTCATCTGGGCAATTCAGACAAATATCCCACTTCAGACCAGTGGTTCTCAGTCTTAAGTGTGCAGCAGAATCACCTGGAGGGCTTGGGCAAACACAGAATTTCTATTTCAATAGGTCTGGGATAGGGCTGAGAACTTTGCAATGCGTTCTCAAACCAAAGGTGTCTTATATTCTTCTCTCAAATACTGTATCTTTAAATTCAACAAACTCTTTTGCATTTCCATTAGTAGAAACTTAGTCCAATAGCGAACACTTCCTTCCTAGGATTTTTCTCCTTTTTGCTTTACTGGCTTCCTGAAAGGCAATGCCATTACTTTTCAAGTGACCTCTAATACAGTTTTTCCAGTATTATTTCTTGCCTGCTAAACTCACCTCCTGTAAGACATCATTCTGTAGAGTAAAAGTAAATTCTCTACATTTATTCTACGGTGAAAGTAATTGTCTGCCAGGCTGTGAGTGTGACAGAGGCTGTCCTTACTCTTAGTTGTATTCACATTATTTTGCACTACTCTAGCTTGTAAATGAACAAAAGTAAAATGTCATGATAATTGTAATGATTATGTCTCAAAATGTTGCATCTGAGATTTAATTGGCAAAGACAGCATTTGACAATATGTTGAAAGTGCTCTCTTCTGTACAGAAATGGGAAACCAAAAATAAGAGGCTTTCAGGTTATTTTAATATAACAACTTGGAAGGAAAATATATCAAATACAGATATCTTTAATGAAAAGAACTGATGTCGAAGGTTATTACTTTCTCACAGCTTCCTAATTTTAGCCTCCTCTGTAAGTTATTGCTTGTATTCTATAACATAATATATATAAGATATCTACAAAACAATTATTAAGGAAGAGACCAACAAAGAAATAAAACAATGCATAAAAGGCACTTTCTTTCAGATTCAAGAACATAATAATGTTTTACAGGGACAAGATAAAAATTATAAAAATGTAAGTTGGTTTTTAAAAAAATAGAAGTATGGCCTAATATCAACATGCTTTGATACAACTCTAATTATGGAAACCTGGTATAGGGTAGTCAGCATTTATTTACCAAGCAGTTCATCTCCTGTGACTACGTGACAGTGTGATAATCATTGTCACTCACTCCATAGCTTTTTTCTTTTCTTATTTCTTTGCTTCTAAAAAGTATAGTTTTTCTTATTGAAGCATGAGGCTTTGAAAAAATTCATATATTTAGGCTAGAGAGTTTAAAACGATACCCATTCCTTTCAGGGATATCAATAGAGTTGCTTCTATTTACAGTGGAAGTGTTTATGTAAGCATCGGTTGTGAAGTTCATTTCTTGCTGCAGCTGTCTCTTCAGGGACATAGTACCCGCATTCCTTCTGGCATATTCTTTGGTCATCACCCATATGCAGGTTCACTGCTCTTTGAACAAGAGGTTTTTTTTTTTCCTTTGTGTTTTTCTATCAGAGAAATGGCCCCCACTGCCCTAGGCCAGCTAACATGCTGATGGCCCCTGTCGGTTTTCCATCTGCAAGCCAACTACACTTTGTCCACCCTTTTAAAAAAAATACAATCTAATTGTTATGTCAGTAATTGTATTTTGGCTAAATATTTCAAAGCCACTAGAGCAGTCTGAACTTCAGACATTTTTCCATGCTTAAAAAAATAAAATTTCTTTGAAAAATATCATGTAGATTTATGCCATAAGCCTATCTATCTTTAATAAAGTGGCCGGTGTCTCTGAAGCCAGTTTAATGACTCCTCATTGTCTTCCTAAGTCTGGATGTGATCTGATTATCTCCTTTCACTGAATTATGCCACTCTAACTGAAAACTTGCCCCAATATACCTCTATTCTCTTTCCTTGATCATTGTGTTTGGAAGTGATTATACTTGTGGACTCAGAAAAGAGCCTATACACACAGCCCTTGTTGAAAAGAATGAAGGTGGTTGAAGGTAATGGAAGAAGCCAACATCTGTCTAATAAATCTCTTGTATAAGCACATGTCCAAATACACGCATGCACACGCTCACACGTGCTCACACGCACATTTTCCTGTTGTTTGGCATTATGAGTTGTGACACTGAGCTCCACTCCTTGCTGGGTCCCGGAAGACTACATGTGAAGGTGACAGTGGCCTGCAACAGCTCCAGGAGGCCATGAGTACTTAGTTGATTTGCCTGAGGCCAAATCTCTTTTGCCTTAAATCCTTGTAAGTGCTACCTACCCCAATTACCAGGACTGTAGGGGAAGCTAAATTGTAAGAAACAACACTTACCTCCAGCCACATATATTGTCTCTGATCCAATACATCCTTTCTCGTTTTGCACCTAGATAATTTAATCTGATCATTAGCAAATCTTCTTATATTTATAAATGTCCCTTAGTTTCCAACACTTCTTCTTTCTCAAAAGAGTATTGATGAAAGAAGAAATATACCATGCACCTGGTCACTTATAGGATCTTAATGATTCAATTAATTACTGTTATTTTTTTCTTTTTATTTTTCATTGGTTACTAAAAATTATTCAGAAAAATGTATAGCCTAGCATATCTTACATCTAAGTATTTTTATTTGCTAATATATGTCACTTTGTGTCTAGGATATATTTCAGAATAACTTACTTCTTTTCATATTTATAAAAGTGAGTTGAAGAGATCCAAACAAAAGAGTGCAAAGAAGGGGTATAACATTTGCAGTTTTTTCATTACATCATATTATAATATCATATAATATATAACATTATTACATTGTATAATGACATATTGATATTTACAGCCTTATACTATGGTAAAGCAACCACCAGTTTACCCAGCATAATCAGAAATGGAATATTTGTGTTTTCCTCTAAACGACAGAGATACTTAGGGCTTGGTCGCAAGCTTTTGCATTTTTTTTCCTCTACATTTTTTTCCTAAATCAACTCTGCCATCCCTATGACTTTAAATGTCTTCTATGTGGTATCTCCTAAATGTATATCTCCAGTTATTACCCTTGCTTCTGAATTCCAAATTCATATTTCCAATTAGTTTTTATATCTCCATTTCACTGTCATAGAGCCATCTTAATCTTAATCAATCTCAAACTGAATTCTCCATTCCATCCTTTCCTCTGCTGCTCAAACCTATTCCTCACCTTGTCTTCTCCCTTTTAATAATAGCACCTCTCTCCTCTTCAGTTGCTTGAGCCACATAATTAGGAGTCATGCTTTATTTTTCTTTCCCCTCTCCAATTCCGTATTTCACATATACCATACTTCCCGTAATCTCCACTGTCACTATTTGGGAACCATTGCATCTCTCACCCAAACTATTTTTAAAAAATCCCAACTGAGGCACCATCATTTTCCCTCCAACCAATTTTCCAGCGTGGCACAGAGTAATCTAGAATTGTAAAGCATCATCACATTCAAGTCCTGTTACCGGCTCACATTGAACTTAGATTGAACTCACTCTGAGTGCGTGATTCAGCTTTTGCTGCCTCCTTCTGCCTCACTTTGTTCTTCTCTACCTTGCGCTCGCTCTCTCTCTCTCTCTCTCTCTCTCTCTCTCTCTCTCTCTCTTCACATCCACAACAATCCTGTTCTCTTTACTAGACCTCAGCTAGTGCTTTCCTTCTTAAGTATCTTCTCACTCAGGCTGTTTTCTCTGTCTGAAAAGCAACTCTGTCCTTGTTCTTGTCATAATTGACTCTCTTTAAACCTTAAGATTACATATTAAATCACCCCACAGACTTGCTGACAGTGACCATCCCCTCTGAAGTCATTCTCTCCATACTCAAAGCCATAGTATTCCATTCATTTAACTTATCTTAGTGATCATCTTACTTTTTGTTTACTAGTTCATCATCTGTCTCTGCTCACCAGGCTCTAAGCTCCTGATCTATGATAGGTTCATCAATGTCTCCCATTACCAATAAATTGTTCAGTAGCATATAGTAGGCACTTAACAAATAATCTTCCATAATAAGAAGCATGACAATGATGATAATCACTATCATATCAATATATTAATTCTTCTTAAGGGGAGGACACTGTTTTAAGTGTTTTGTGTGTATTAACTCATTTCAAGAGCTAGATACTATTATTATCCCCATTTTATAAAGGAAGAAACTGAAGTACAGAGAAGTTAAGTAAATGGCCAAATCATAAACTAGCAAGTAGCTGAGTGGTGATTCAGATCTTGGTTTTATAGCCGTACCCATCAGACTTATAATAATCCTACTGCGTTACCCCTTAAAACATAAGGGTGAACAAAGATTCAAGGCCAACAAAATATATTTAATAAAAATGTGGAAACAAAAAGCAAGGTAATAAATGTCAAGGAATTTTAAAACAAAATATATTTAATATAAAAACTGTACCAAAATGAGCTCATTTCTTGTGATGATTTAGAGGGTATATCTGGGCACAGAGCATCTCGGTACATCATAATGACCATTGGGCATCTGTGGTAGCTATGAAATGTAGAATCTATGGGTCCAATCTCACTTGACCCTGTGGAATAGTTTAAATTTAAGAAATATTTTGTATAAGATCATTCAGATTAATTTTTACTTCTGAAAAAGTTGAAAAGACAATGCCAGCTATTTGACTAAACTAGACTAGATATTGAGAAGATGGGGGTATTACTAATACTAAGTAGTTTTCAGACTCATAAGCATTGGGAGGCAATCTGGAAACACAAGACATGGTTCTCCCTGTTCTCAGACTAATGTCTTATCCTAGGATTGATTGTGATGGTCTTGAAAATCACCAAACAACCCCAAAGCAGCCCACGGATACACTCATTTATTGGCTCATGCAACTACTAAAAGTTATTTCCAACTATGATGACCCACGCTTGAGGCATGATAACCGCAAAATAAATTGGAAAAAAGAAGAAAGGAGGATGGTGTTTGGCCTCTGGGTAATTCAGAGAAACCATATCTGGCAGCAGCACGTAGTGAAAACAACATTTATCAGCATCAAAACAGGACTCGAGGGGAGATCTGATATAGACACCATTATTTGGGGTCTCAGATGTTCAAAAGTTGAAGCATGGTAGTTTGCTTGAAACGATAAAGTCTGGGCTGTGTCTGTTTTCACTTCTCCCTACATGCTTTTCAAAATCTTATCTCATTTCCTTTCCTTCTTTTAAGTGTGATTTCTGTCTTCTTTTCTAAATAGACACAGCTCGGGATTTAGCACTATTTTGGCTTCTTGGAAAGTCTTTACATTTAATCCTCAGGGATAAACAAACTTTGTCAATCCCTCTAAATAAGACTCAATATTATATATAAAACCAAGTACAAGGCTTGTTATCTACCTAGAGCAATTGGTGACATCTGGGAAGCGGGGAGCAGCGGGGTTGGGGGGAGGTATCGAAAAATAACAAACAACTTTATTTTCCTATATCATTTTCCATTACTATTAATTTGTACAGTGACATTTCAATGTTATTATAACAATGAAGATATGATAAATTTGTAGTTAAGTGATAAAATTCTTCAGGATTACAATTGAGTCTATAGAACAGGAGTTTGGCCACAGACTCTATCCCTGTTTCTCTGTCTGTTTAAGAGATACGCCATACATACACTTCATGTGATGAGTTGTTTCTGTCTCTTAAATCGTTCATCATCATAAGATCTTTAAAATGTAAAGCCTTTTTATTCATAGACTTAACAGATATTTACCAATTGCCTACTATTCATCCAACCATGATCTACACCCAGGTAATAAAATAAGTAGAGACATACATGGCGTAGATTCTCCTGAATCTTACCATCTATGAAGGAAGGCAGATAAATAAGCAAATAAAATGAATGGAAAGTTGCAACAGAGACAAGAACTTCCTGCTCCGACGCTGTAATGGGAAGATCTGAGCCAGGTAAGGTTGTCAAGGAACTCTTCCCTGAAGAAAACACACTTCACTGACATCTGAATGATGACGAGAGGAAAACTGGATCTGACAAAAGACCAGCATATGCAAGAGAAAGCCTGCCAAAGTCAGGGGATTGAAGACTTGTGGGGCCATGATCTGAATGGGTGCTGGTAGGGGACTGGGGGGAAGAAACGTGTCTTAAGGGGCCAAGAGGAGATACATCATACAGAGCTTTACTGGCCTCGCTCAGGAGTTTTGTCTTTAAGAATACACAGAGACTGCTGCCATGTTTTAAATCTGAAGGAAATGCGGTATGTGATTTGGAAACAGCCCCTTGGCTTCAGTGGAAAGACCATTAAGGGCCAGAGGGGATGTGGGGAGCCCTGTGAGGAGCCCACTGCAACCGTCATGGGAGCAAACCATGATTTGGACCGGGAGGTGTTGAGAGTGGGACAAAGGAGGAATGATTTGAGGGATATTTCTGAAGCAAAATGAGCCCAATGTGGGGCAGACTGGAAACCTGGAAAGAGGGACAGGAAGGTATGGAGGACAGACAGTTCCTATGTTAAATCCTTCATACCATTTAACATGAATTTCATTTGAATAACAGACAACAGGGGTTAAGGGAATAGAATGATGTCACAGCGCTATACTATGTGATTTTTACAGTAAATATAAATGTTCATGCTTGGTTACAGGAATGAAGTACTTCCTTAGGCTTATTTGGATGAATAAAAATTGTACTCTGAACTATACTGGCAGCACGGAATGCAGTGAGTTCATTCACAGTAACTTTTTGAGGAAAAAAATGTACTGAATTTCTATTATATGAAAGGAAATAATAAAATAGTATTAGTTTCTTAAACATGAATTTTCTTTTAATTAATCACTGACCAAGAAAAGAAAACACTGGAATCAAGTATTAACACCCAAGTAACTGACAAAAGGATTCTCATTAGTGTAATTATAACTTTCAGAAATAAAGCTACCAAGGATAGGCAAATGCTTTGTTTTGAAGTGTAACATGTGAGTGACTGTAATAGAAAAAATACTGTATTCTTTTATGTGAAATAAATTATAACTGAAATGATTAAGGAGAAAAAGATAAAACAAATCTTTCTATTTCAAGAATGTATTAACCATTGCTATACTTTTCTTAAGTTTCAAGTTTATAAAATACATACAGGACTGAAACAGAGTTCTAGGCTTCAGTCTATCAAACATCAGTTCAAGTTATTCTCCAATGTACTATAGTAGGTACAGAATAAATGCCAAGTAAGAAACACCACTACCAGCTTCTTGTTCCACATGTCTGTATGGGACAAAGACTTTGATTTCCTATCTGTCAATGATATCTATTTATTTTAAAAAGTAAAATTCATAATTCATTTTTTCCAGGAAAATCATATATATTTCTATCATCCCCAATATTTGATATGCAGTATAAACTGTTTCTTATACTTGCTTTTATTTTTTAATTTTTATATGTTTAGTGTCCAACTAATCTTATGTACTCCAGATAACTTTTGTTTTCCCCTCATCCTTTGTAGAGGGTTCTGCGTTTAAAGCTACCTAATTAAAACATAATATTAATAAATGAATCAATGATTGAATGAATTCTCATTATCTTGCAGGGGAATTAGTACTTCATCCTAAATTGTTTGTTCATTCTGGTTTTAAATGTGAAAGTTAAAGATTTGCATATCATTAAAATGATTAGTTATCAATTCTTGTGTTATTACCCTGAGATTTATTTTGTTCATGTTATATTAGTATTATGAAAACCTAATGAAAAGATAAACATATTAATTGACTTAGAACCAACCATCCCAGGAAATACATAAAACGATAACCATTAAGAACATTCTACAGAATTGCCTTTTAGAAAAACCCTTTGTCATGTAATATTTCAATTCATGATAAGACAAGAGAGATGAGATAAATACTGGATGGAAGATTAAGGGTCCTGTGTTCAAACTTTCCCTCTGCAGCTAAGCAGTAAAATTTCCCAGCACAAGTCATTTCCTTTTGAGGAGCTTGAGATTTATTGAAGTTAAAAGAGGAGTAATTAAACTTTTCAGATATGTTTCACAGTAAACATAGTGAATTTCAAATCTTTCCTTCATTCTTCCCTCCTTCACTTTACAATAAAATTGTGTGAACAATGGCTATTATTTGTTAAGTACATATTCACATACACATACAATTGGAATTAAACGTATCACCTTGGTCCCAGGGAAGCCAGGACTAGAAGATTCTCTGTTTCTTCAACCATTATGAGTAAACCAAAAGACATTCCAAATATGAGGATCTCAGCCAAATGGGAAATACATAGCTTCCATCTGTCATTTATGATTTTAGTACTTGCTACTGTCATAGTGTTTCTTGGCAATTGAACTTCCGGTTTTGAAAATAAACTTTTCCTTCAGTTCTACTAGTTAATTAGGATAAAATTTCCACATATGCTAAGAAAAAAAAAAAAAAGAAAACCATACACAATAATATATGACCCACATTTCCCAGAGAATTAATAGAAGATCCAATAACAAGGTCAATACATATGCTGGAAGAATATAAACTATCGACTAACCACGTCAGCCTTCATTACTATAAACAATAAATGACCCTTGAAAAACTGTGTGGCCCTTTAATCATTTTCTAATTCAATTCCACTTTAATTTTGGAAATGTTTCTCTTCCATTTGAAATTACCTTCACATATCAACTGATGATGTAATTTTTTTCTCGTGTTCTTAGCACACATGTAAAATACTGAAATCTTTAAGAGACTCACAACATTCAGTAAACTTCAAGCATTCATTCATTCACTCTCCAAGTGCCTATCATACCTACGCACTGTGCTAAGGACATACAAAAAATGTAAGTGATTTTCTATATTTTAAAAGTTTATCAAAGAGTGGAAGAGATAGAAGTAAACCAATAAATTACAAGAGAGTGTATATATCACATAACAGTACAAACATGAAGTCATGGAGCACAGAGGAGGGAGTTATGTTTAGTTCAGAAAATAGGGGAGAAATAGTAGGGCAAAAAAAATACTCTTATTTTTGCAATTAGTGCTTTGTTTATAGAGTTTGATTGACAGGATATGAACTATAAATATACATACACACATATATGTACATACACACATCTCTATGTGGTATTGCATTTTAAATTCCCAAGTATATAACAAAATTTTCAGCAAAATTAAAAACAAAACCTAAAAAAAAATAAAACCTCTTTACATAATTTGCCTAACTAGAACTTGGGCAATAAAGGAACTAAAATTTCAAGATTATAGTATTCAGGATTCCTCAGTTCTACCAAAAGATCACTAACAGTCTTAAAATTCATAATATACACTCAAGAAAAACAACAAATACACTAATTTTGATATTCAGATATCTTTAGTAATACTAACATATGAAAAGTGAATAATGTGAAACTGAACAAAAAGTGAAGTTCCTAATACAGTGTGTTGTAGTCCTACTTATGTAATCATAGCCATTAGTTTTAAGCTGAAGAGTACTCAGAAAAATAAACACCTAGGAGCAGTTAAAAACTGTGTAAATAACCTTAGGACTAATGAAGCTTACTGAAAACAGTAAATTAAAAATTAAAGCCAAATATGCAAGTGAGTAAATGTGATTTTAGCAGAACAGCATAAAGATCTTCACTCCATATCTTTCCAAAGCTCTCTTTTTTGGGAGAGGATGTTATTTACGTTAATGGTAAAATATTGCGAGGGAGCAGGGCTCCAGCTGATGGTTTGTTTCCTTTCTTTAAAACTCAATGACAATTTGTTGTCAGCACCATTCTGTCCTTTAATCAAGTTACCCATCTGTTTGACTCTTGTGCTTTTCACATCCAACTCTGACAAAATCAAATGCATATTGAAGGCAAAGCTCATGTCTTCCTCATTTTGGTTTTGTCTTTGGCTTTTCCTTTGGCATAAGACCCCATGAAAGATCTCCTATGAGAAGGTGCCTGTGAGTTGGATGTGGAAATACAAAGAGAGGTCACCAGATGCCAAGAGGAAAACCCATCACAGATAGAGCAATGGGAGAGAGTGAGATATGACACAGAGCGCAACAGGGTTAGCGTGTGGCCGAAAGAGGGTCTTGTCGCAGGGAGCACTTTGAGAGATGATGCTGGAGATGTAGACAAGAGCCTAATCCCAACTGCACTATTCTGTGAGCAAGGCAGAGCCACTGACAGATGATAAACAAGAGATTGACAACATTTCATCACTGATTTAACTTGGAAAAGGGCAGAAAAAGGTGAGAGATAAATAGAACAGTCTGCATTTTCTGGATTGGGTAACCAAGAATATGAATCTATTTAATCCAAGAAATGAGATGAAGAGATGAGCTGATTTAAGAAACAAAATGTCAATGATTTGAGGATTTATTTAATGACTGAAATGGGAAAGAATGAGGATGTACCGATTAAGGCAGGGAAAACCAAAAGTTATGATTTAAACATGCTAAGGTTTAAGATGCCCTTTTTGCTTACTAAGTATGTCACTGTAAGTGAGCTATTTTAACTTTCCAGTTTCCTCATTTAGAAAATGCAATAATAGAGTTGTGAGGATTAAATGACATAATACATGAAAAGTGCTTAGAATAGTGACCGACATCCATAAAAGCCAAAAATGTTAACACACAGCACTAGGATTATCAGCAATGCTGTGCAGAGCTGCCTGTGGGCAACCAGAGAGTCTCATTTGGTTTCTAGGGCACTCTCTGCTGTGCTTTTCTTGGACGGTCTCTGGGTTCATCTTTGAACTCTCTTTTCCTTTGGCTTCTTTGAAAGGGGACCTATGCTCCTGCTCTTCCTGTTTTTTCTCATTCTCTTTGCCATCATCTCTTCCTGCATCCATCCTTCAAATGTTGGTGGGCCCAGCATTATGCTTTGGAAGGCTGGACTTCAAGAGATTTTTGCATCCTGAAAATGGTAGGAAATTTGTTATGCATTTAATTGTGTCTCCAAAGTTATGTTGAAGTCCTCTCAGTACTTCAGAATGTGACTTTATATTAAAAAAAGGGAGGCATTGCATATATAATTAGTTAAGATGAGGTCATACCACAGTAAAGTGGGCCCTTAGTCTGACATGACTGATGTCCTTACACAAAGACAACAGACACACACAGAGAAGAGTGCCATGTGACAACAACGGCAGAGATTGCAGTGATGCAGCTGCAAGCCAAGGCATAGAAGTGACAGCCACCACAGGAGCTGGGGAGAGGCGAGGAAGGATTCTCCCCTATAGGTTTCAGAGGGAGCGTGGCCCTGTCAATACTTTGATTTCAGACTTCTACCCTCCAGAACCACCAGACAATAAATTTCTGTTGTTTTAAACTATCCAGCTTGTAGTTATTTGTTACAGAAGCCCTAGGATTTAATAAGACAACACATTTATGAGAAGGTGATTTTTTTTCTAAAAAGATTTCTAGCTTTCATCAGATTTTCAAAAGAACTTGAAACCCAGGAAAGCTCCAGAGCAACTGTTCCTTGCACTCCCTTCTGGTGATTCTACTTATCCTAGCTACTTTAACTGCAACCTCTGGGACATCACTGTCTCCCAAATCTGTACCACCAACCCAGACCTCTCTTTAGCTCTAGAACTTTCTATCTACTTAAAATTTCCACTCACACATCCCATACTAAATTAAGTATATAATGAATTATAATTACCTTTTCCACTTCAGTAAATGCTGCCACGATTCACTTAGCTGTTCAACCCCAAAACTGAGCAGCCTCCCATGACCCATAAATCAATGCATCAACAATATTTGTTCTCTTGATCTGTAAAATAATCTTGAATCTATTTATCTTTCATCTTTGCTCCCTCTACCCTAGGCCTGCCACTCCTTTCTTTCTCTCTCTCTCTCTCCCTCTCCCTCTCCATCCCTCTCTCTCTCCACCTCTCAGAATAACAGAATAACATAATTGCCTCCCTCGCTGGCCTTCCTGTTTCCTCCTCTGTCCTCTTCGCATCCACTGTTTCAGCCAGGTGCCAAAGCAGAGATGAGAGAAGCAGGGAGTGTGCTCAGATCAGCACCTGTGGCAGAAAGGAGTAAAACAGGATTTGGGAGAGAGAGGAGTTTTAGGCTGTGAAGCTTAGGGTGACCAAGACATCCTGCTTAGCCCGGCACTTTCCTACGTTGTGTCCTGCAAAACCCCTCACCTCTGAGCAAATTGGCACCCTTAGTATCCCAACCACAATGTCTAACAAGTCTGACTCATAACAAGGTCTCAACTTCCCCATGTCGGCCTGTGAAGTTGGGAATGGTCCGTCAGAATTAGGCAGTGTCACTGTTCCTCTTTGGGCTGAGAGGGCTGAGTCTTTTAACCTTGTGTAAGTGGGCTCTCTGCATCAGAAGGTGATTTCTGGGGAGGGCTGACACCTGAGGTCTATCATTCAGCAGTGGTTCCAGGTTGGGGAATAGGTCTTTCATGTCTCATGGGGAATCTAGGTGGCATAGCACAGTATTTACGGTAAATACCTTGCTAAATATGAGCATGATATATTCATAGAAATGCAAGCAATTCCTTGTTCCAGAATAAGTGAAGGTACATGTAGGGAATAACAAGATTAGAGGGATGTAGGTAGGACTCAGATCACAAGGTTTCTTATATATTAAGTTAAAGAAAATAAGCTTGACCATGAAATCTTTATGGAACCATTTTTTTTTTCCTTTTCCTTTTACTGTGATCATTGCAATAGATGTAAAAAAAATGGCTTTGAAAAACATTCAACATTTGTTCATGCTAGTGACTCAGCAAACAGGCAATAGAAGAAAATTACCTAAACTTGACAAAGGAATCTATGGAAAAATGATAGGTAATATCTTACTTAAAGGCAAAAGACTGAATGTCTTCTCCCTAAAATTAGGAATAAGGCAAAGATGACTGCACTTATTTCCTCCTATTTACCATCATAATAGAATTCCTAGCCAGGGCAATAAGGCAAGAAAAAGAAAGGAAAATAATATAGCACAAAAAGGCATAAATAAAATTATCCCTATTCAAATACTACATGATTTTCAATATAGAAAATCCTAAAGAATCCACGAGAAGCTATAGAATGAATAAATAAGTTTGGGAGGTCACAAGACACAAAGTCAATTCACACAGTTGTGCACAGATACTAAAACAAAACAAAACTACTGTGTTTCTAGGCAGTAGCAATAAATAACTAGAAATTGAATTGTTTAAAGTATCATTTAAAATAGCACCAAAAATACTCAATTATAACTTTAATAAAATACACACAAGATCTGTATGTTGAAAACGACAAAGCCGAGGAGAAATCTGTAAAGTCCTAAACTAATCAAGAAATATACTGTGTTCATGAACTGGGAGTCTTAATAATGCTAAGGTGTCAATTCTCCTCAAACAGATCTATAGATTCAACACAATCTCAATCTGAATCATGGCAGAATTCCTTTTTTTAGAGATAAAAAAGATGATATAAAAATTTATGTAGAAAAGCAAAGGAACTTGAATATCCAAAGAAATTTTGAAAAAAAAGATAAAGTTGGAAAACTCATACTATCTGACTTCAAGATTAATTACAAAGACGCAATAATCAATGTAGTATGACAGTGACAAAAGTATAGACACATAAACTGATACAACAGAATAGATTTCAGAAATAGACCTTACATATATGATCAATTGACTTTTGGAAAAGGTGAAAAGACAATTTAGTAGTGAAAGTATAGTCATTTCAAGAACTGATGCTGGCACACATGGATATCCGTATGTTAAAAAAAATTAACTTTGACCTTTACCTTTCCTATAATAAAGAGAACTAGCTCAAAATAAATCAAAAACTCAAATGTAAAACTTAAAATTATAAAACTTTTAGAAAAAACATAGGATGAGATTGATATGATGACCATGGGTTAGGCAAAGATTTCTTACATACAAAACAAAAATCATGACCCATAAAAGAATTAAAATTAATAAAACTGGACTTCATAAAATAAAAAAGTCTTCTATTTGAAAGATGTTGTAAAGAAAATAAAACTATGACCTAAAATTATTAGGTGACAGCCTATGGCTGCAGATGCTTTGAGATCCGCTATGGCCTTTAAGCCAAAGACAGGCTTTCCCCAAGCAGCTTCAGCAAATGAGTAGGGCCTGATCATTTCTGCTCAATGACTAACTCCTGAAAAGGGCAATTTTGGCAATGGAACTCCTCACTGGCCAGACCAAGGTATTTTCAGAGCTGCACCATAGTGTGAGGCCCTTCCTCCTTCTTCCTTCTCCTCCTCCTGCTCTCTTCTTCCCTTTATCTTTCACTAAGGCAAACCCAACAAATCTTTTGCATTTCTAACTCCAGCACACCCAACTGGCACAGTAGGTAAGGTCTCAAGCAAACAGAGCATTTTAATCTCTGGCAAGAATTTGGAGACACATTCCCTATAGAGAAAGTGCTCTGAAATACTTTAAATTACACCCATCAGCATTTCAATTATGAACACTATGTTCTACAAGTTAAATGTCATGTAAAAAGTAATTTTTGTAAAGGCAGATTTGATATCAAAATCATGATGAATTCTTAACGAAAGATAGATGATGGTAGCAATCAGCTACTTGAAAAATCTGAAAAGTAATGCAAGTTTGGGTTATCATTTATCATCTCTTAATATCAAAGTAAGAAGTTTCATAAATGTAAAAGAACAAGAAATCTACCATACTAGAAAAGTATAATTTCCTACTAACATTCTTAGTTCTTTTCCCCCCTCAGAACAATATCTTAGTATTTACAATTCATATAATAGCATTATGCTTTTTAAAGCCAGGTGGGACAGCTGTAAAGTCAATAAAAGATTTTAAATACATCAGCACTTTTCTTCTTTAAATGTATAATGCAACTGCTATTCATTCAATGTGACACTTTAATTCATTTTTTAAAAGAAACTTTAATAATTTTCAAAGAACTAATATACTGTTTGAGCACTGAATAAAATATAATAAATTCAATAAATCTGGAAGAATTAACAATGCATTCAGTTAAGTGAAATTTAATAGAGCATGTTTTCAGTTACCAGGAATAATTTAAATTATTTCTAATCAGAAAAAATGCTTAAAATTAAGATGAGAAAATATGCTTTTAATATGCAAAAATGCAGATTGTGACAAAAGGCTAATAAGCTTGATTTTAACCCTACATAAACATCACTTTTAAATGTTATGGGAGTAAAATCCAGAGAAGAAAGAAAGAAAGGCTTAGTGAGTTGTCTTTTGGGGAATGAGGTTGCAAGAACATTGGAGGGATCTATAAAGAAGAGGAAAAGGAGGAAACACAGCATGAAAACGAGCTCACTAACCTGCTATTATTATTATTTAAGCATAAAACAGGCTGAGCATATCTAATCCAAAAATCTTAAATCCAAAATGCTCCAAAATCTGAAACTTTTTGAATGCTGACATAGTGCCAGAAATGGAAAATTCAACACCTGATCCTGGGGACAGGTCACAGTCAAAACACAGTCAACACTATTTCATGCACAAAATTATTTTAAAATATTGTATAAAATTACCTTCAAGCTATGTATATAAGATGCATATTTCATGTTTAGACTTTATCCCCATGCCCAAGATATCTCATAATATATAAGTAAATATTCCAAAATTGGAAAAAATCAAAAATTTAAAACATCTCTGGTCCTAAGCATTTTGGATAAGGGCTATTCAACCTGTACTTGGTGGGGAAAGGGACTCATTCTCTAGGCTCCTTGGGCTGATCAAACAATCATCCAACAGAACAGCTACAAATTATCCTCTTTCCAGCTACAAATTATCCTTCCAGCTTCTGCTTAAGCCTGTGAACTAAAGTAAAATCTTAAGCCCCCAAACTGACTGAATGGACCCTCTTTTAGCCACGAGGATCCCAGAAATACCCTAACTCTGAGCTGCTGGCCATGAGAAGAGAGGTCAGACATGCCTCATCATGCTCCCTCCTTTTTTGGAGATTTCCTTTGCAATAACGAGATGCTACATGATTAACAGGCTTAAGGCTATACAAGACAAGGTCTCAGGACCTCTTGAGGCCATGTGCCCAGGCCAATCACACACATTTGGCTCAGAATAAACCTCTTTAAATTATTTTACATAATTTGGGTCTTTTTCCATTAACAAGCCATACCATAAAGTACACTTTATGTTCAGTTAATGCTGTACTCCCCACAAGACTTCCCATACATGACCCAGCCCCTTTAGTTATGAAGCTCCTGCTCCCTCCCTCTCCCATTTGCCAGCTCATTCTTACTCTTCTTCAAAAGACTCTTTAAGGGGTCCACTTCCCTTTAACTGGCTTTCCTGACACCTGTGCTGCTCAGAACTGAGACTTTTGAGACATTCATAGCATTTTATTAAACCGGCTTTAAAAATGATTCTCTCCCCACCATCCAAAAAGTGCTATAACTTGCATTTTCTTTTTTTTTTTTAACATTTTCAAAGATATTTCTCAATCTCTAATCCACTGTCTAATTTTTTTTACAGACAGTAATATCTTTTTAATATCCATCTTAACTTATGCATGTTTTCTCATTTTATTCTTTAAATATATAGAAAATGAGTTGGTTGCAATCTTTCTTAGAATAATCTATTCTCATATTTCATGACATGGTTTTAGTCAAGTTATAAAGTCCATTGATTTTTTTTCCCACTCTGGCTCTTAGCCTCAAGATTTGCTTCCATCTTGAATCACAGAAAGAAGCTGGCCACTGCTACAGAGAAAATTCAACTATTCCAAATAAGAACTATAGATTTTCTCTTATTATGTTTCTATTGCTTTAATTCCTTTTGTCCTGCTTAAGAAAACAACCAAGGTGCAAACATAATAAAGTGTGACAGTAGAACTGTGGTTCCGGTCAGAACAAAACAAAATCAAGAGTGTGTTTTCTTCATCTGGGAGATTTTTTCTAGTAGTTCAGTAAACATTAAAAGATAAATGTACTTTTTTAGGATTTTTTAAAAATTGGCAATATAAAAAATAGTAGTTTCTGTGATAACCGAATAGTTTCTGCATGATAAATAGGACAAATATATTAAAAATACTGAAAAAATAAGGTATGTTTTCCCATATCTGGGAGCATTATTGAGACTGAAATTTTTAACCACTTTTTGGGAAGAACTAAGCATTTCTAATTATGTTTTTAAACAACTTTCTGGTGAATTATAGTGACATTAAGACTTAGCTTGAGAAACTGGTGACCCAACTACCATATGGCCAGCTGCCTCTTAGTCAAGAGTCTAGTGACCTTTATCTAGATTTAAAAAATTTTTTGTGTCAATCTAAAAATAATTGTCTTACCATTTTCCTACTCTATAAAATATTCCTACCAGATATGTTTTTTTTAAATTAGCCTACTAGAGTGTTTTCTTTTGCATGTAAATCTATTATAAAACTTAGACAAATGCTCATAACCAAATTGTTTGATATTTTCTCTCATTGGACCAACTGAATTCTAAGGGACTATGTCATTATTTTAAGGCCTTTCTTAAACACACGTTTTTCAAGATTCGAAAGAAGAAAATGAAGAAGAAAACATAAAATCAACTATATGAAGTGAGACAATTCAAGAGAGATTTAACTCTTCGAAAACGATGTTAACAATACACACTGCAAACATTTCCATGAGAAAACAGTACAAATAAATACCAACCTAGCAACACTATTACAGAAAACCATGCATTTTTATCATGATATCATATGCAATATTAAATTTATACAGAACTTACTTTCACATAGTTTTCAACTTTTCAAAATGTTTCAAAGCCATCCTCTCATTTCATCTCATTTAACTGGTGTTAAAACATAATTCTGTTTTTTTGTCCTTGTACATTAAGACCAAAAAGGGAAAATAAAAGATGATACAGATCCAAGTAATTTGAAAAGCATTTTCTGTCACCTAAACTAACAAATCATAAAGTAACACAGGAGGCATGAAACCAGGACATTTTATCAAACTAGTGAACATACAGTCAACATGCATTTCATTGTAAAAATGAATGGATATTAATGTTACAAGTCTCTTTTCCACCACCATTTGGGTCTCCTTGCTTCACCCTATAGCCACACCTACTCCCACAATGACGGCCTTCATTATCATTTCCTCCAGAGATCTTCCTAGGGTAGGAAAAGGTGCATAATCTGGCGGCATAACTGGAACAGTGTGGGCCAGAGGCAGATCAGTCACTCTGTAACCCCTGGGGTTACTCAGCCCCAGAATATGGGTCATCAGGGCTCCAGGAAGTATCATAAAACAAGCAATGGTATATGTACCAGGATAGACTAAAATCACTCAATTTTCTGACACTACTCATTTGGCAACATCACAATTTTCTTGAAATAATTAATTTCTGTAGTTCTACTTTGTGAATAAGGAAACAAACACTCTGTGAGGATGTGACTAGTGTTATAGTTACTCATGTTTAAGACATTATCCCTTTGCACATGGAAGCTTTCTGTCCCTGAAAATATCTACCATATTCTTCAACTATGTACTATAACCCCTGCTACTGAATGTGCCTGTTCAAAACAGAACACATGCCAATATTTATTAGCATTTACTATGAACGATACTCAATCTAAGTATTCATTGATGTTAACAATAATAAAAGCTAATATTTATTGAGCATAGATCTAGCCCTTCACATAGATTATCTCATTATAATTTGTTAATATATATAAACAACTCTGAGAGGGAGAAATTTAAGTCCCTAGCCTAATTTAGTGACTTAGATTTAATTTTCCTTTTCTTTTCTTCATTTTTTTTGGTTTAGGGGAGGACTCTTTCTTCCTGATAGCAGCTTCAGCCCTTGCTACTGCATTTCATTTCTTACTCTCTTTTCTTGCATATCTATGATTATCTCCCCATCTTGGCTTGGAGATGTTTCCTGCTGTGGGAGGCAGAGCTGTAGGGGTCTGTATTGCAGTTTTCTCGGGGGTTGTCAAGGAGCCCACACAGCCTCCTTAACCATCACTCCCTTTCTTGCACTGCCATGACTATCGGGTTACGTAGCCTGAGTGGCAGATTTGCCATAATCACTCTGGCTGTTTCAGGAGTGATACAAGCAAAATAAATAGTAATACAAATGGGGTTCACAGCCTCTGTGTGCCTTAGGTCTTTACTGGTGGCGCTAATCAATGCAATTCCTCCTGGGATGCAGGATTAGTTCCTCATCCTGGGAAGGGGGGTCAGAGGCTTCTACCTGTTCTTTCCTATTATAATGGCTTTTACTGTATGGATTAGAGAACTAATTTGAGGGTTGGACCCACTGCTAAAAGTATCCACCTCAATTTTTTATTCAAGAACCAATGAAATTAGCACAGAGTGGGTCTGTGAGCCCCTAAATGCACTGATATTGCTGGGAGTCTTTGCAGAGACATGTAGAATGCACCTCAGTATTGTCTGCCCAAGGCAGGGAAGAAGCGACATTATCTATGGGTGCTAATGCCTTCATTTGTCAAGGGACATTGGTGACCAGGAACTCAGGGTTCATACATGACTTGGAATATCTAACTGGCTTCCCCCAAGAGTTCCAAAAGTCCATGGCAAAAACATCCCCTGGGACAGAAAGCAAGAGAAATTGGCTGCAGCTGAGCCAACCGTTGTTAGGTTACATCTGTGAGAAGCTGGTCACCACCACAATGGCTGAAGAATACAAGGTAAGAGGTATCCAGTCCATTCTCTCATCCTTTTTGAAAATAATTCACCCTTTCTAATAAATTAAAATTTAGAGAAACCATGCTTAAGCCCTTTCCAATTTCTCTAAAGAGCTTTTAATCAGCACATAAACTACACATTATTATCTTTGTTTGGGTGATAAAAAGCACAAATTTGGATTTAGGTATTACTGGGTTAAAATGTCTTCATAGCTCTTCTGATATATTAATCTAGAAGCAACAACTGGATATTTTTCAAAGTTCCAAAAACTAGTTCTTTTAAGTACATCTCCATAACCACATCTCATAATCCCTAAATGTTCTGAGCCTTTCTGACCAGACTCAATCAATCAATAGTCAGCATCACATTGCAACCAAACAATAGTCAGCACTCATCTGCCAAATCCCCCAAATAATCATGCATCACACTGCAATTTTCTTTCAGCAGGCAAGTTATCAGAAAATGCACAGATTATGCAATACTCCCCCCTCTGCTACTGCCTAAAGTTCAATGGCTCTCTTGGTGGACTCCCATCAATACACCTTCCTAGAACTGGAGCTCCTCCTTCTTTGCCATCCTCTTTGGCTGTTGCCCCTTTCTGCGGGTGGATGGATCTGTTGCTGGGTGGCTCCCCTACACTCTACAAGACACCGGTCTGTCTCCATGGAGAGAAGCCACGGTCAAGACTATCTGAGCTGACTCTTTTTTATCATTTCTTGTATTTCTCGATTTTGGAAACATACTACTGAGGTGCTCACAAGTAGAAGTAATACTAATAGTGAGGATCAGAAGAGAAAGTCAATTTTCTTTTGAAGAAATAATCAGAATTGAATCTGGGGTGGGAGTGCACATTTCTAAATGCAGGGGAAGACACTTTCCTGGAGTTTAACTGGAGTATTAAAAAAGGTGAAGACTGCAGATTTATGATTTAGGTTGGTCAAGGGAGGAAATCTTTGGTTGACTCAATACAGGCTCCAAAAGAGAGAGGGTCATTTTATCTTTAGTGTTTAGCTCAAGTCTAGCACATGGTAAGTGCCAGAAGGTGCATAGCCTTCTCTTCTTTTACAATGTAACACTCAAGTTTCCCAGCAATTCTGTTTTCTAACTTTCCAAACCACTATTCAATCTCTCAGTTATAAAAATACATTTTATTTCCAAATTTGGATTCAATCACCACACTACACATCTTAAAGAGTTCTCTCTTGCATGTTATTTGACAATGTGACGGCATTTAGCAAAATTTGAAATGTTGACAGAAGTCAGAGTTTAATCCACATATGGATGTGAAGTTCCATAGGAAACAATGTTGTGTAACAATTGAAAACAAATGTATCAGTCATATGGCTTCTCGGATCATGTGATTACTTCTCCTTTCTGCTCAGTTTCACATCCCTGAACTTTTCCCTTCTAAGCAAGACTGGCATTGTTACGCTATTCCACTGAGTAAGTTATTACCATGACTACTGACCTACATCTGTGTCTAAGATGTTGCTTTTTTAATGATATATGAAATAAAATACATTTTCATAATGATCACTACCATAACCCTGTGGAAAAATAAATTAAATATAGTTTACAGAATGAAAAGAATATGCTAATGTGACATTAAGACTGTGAATTTGAGGGTCCTTTCAGTTCAATGACGCTAAACAATTTTACAAAAAAATTTAAAAGCTACAGTGATAGTTCTTTTTTCTCTCTCTCTCTTTCTAAGCTTTGTTATTTGTTCCAAAGAATCAGCCTAACTAATACCTACAAATCTTTGTTATGTACAGTAAAATGGTGGGGATTTAAATGTCTGCAGCATTCTTGATCGGCTGTACAAGATGAGATTCTTCCAGAATATCTTCAATAGGGCTTATTTCTACATGCCTTTTTGGACAAGAAGGCAAAAACAGTTTTTTGGGGGAAAAACTCTCAAACTTTTCAATGAAGAAGGGCCCTTTCAATATGCATCTGTGGAGGCCAAACCTGTAGGGGGTCATTATTGTAGGAGAGGTGGGATGGAATTAAGGTGTTTGGAATTAAAGGAATGCCTGATAGGGGAAAAAATAAGGCAGGCAGATACTTATTTAGATTTATATGTATACAATATTTATGTATACATGAACGTATATCAGAAAAGGAAAAATGAGACTGGCAGAATTAAGAAAAAAGTTATAATTATAACGTGAGCTGATACGTTCTTAACATGAAGCTTAGTATAGTGATTAAAAACAAACAAATAATAAACAAAAGGCCCTAGAGTAGGAGCCTGATGACCAGGGGATTCATACCATTTTGCTTTGAACCTATTTTCTGATCTGGAAATTCTGGAAAGAACTGGACTAGATGACTGGTTCACAATTCCTTGGATATTTTCTTAAAACAAAATTGCTGGGTCTCACCCCAGTGTCTGATTCAGCAGGTGTGGGGTGGGGTGCAGAACACGCATCCCTGACAAGATCCCAGGAAATGCTGATGCTGCAGGTATCGGGACACACTCGGAGAACCACCACCAGCCCAGCTGATGCCAAAGACCTCCTTTCTCTCAGGGAATATACATATCAGAAAAAGGGTAAATTAGTATCAGTAAGGGGGCGTGCAGAAACCCTTCAAGTAAAAACTGGTGTAAATATGAAGAATAAATAATTAAGGGATGTTTCATTTAATAAAATTCACCCCAGATGCATCAATCCTAATGCATCTAATAATAAGCCATTAATTTTTACAAATAAGGAAATGGGAACTTATTTAACTCAAACTTTTAAAATGTTTAACAACTCATCATGAATTCTTTTTATAAATCAATAAATTTAAATATACAAACACAAGAAAAACAGGCAATTTTCCTGTTAATTTAAGCTATTCTTAATGCTAAAAAAGCTTAAGTCTCCCATTTAAGAAAGAGAAACGAGATCAATATTGCCGCTTTTACATTATCACCTGGGCCCAGCATGCTTGGGTTTTTCTCCTCTCCACGCTTCCCATCACATGCCACCTCCACTGAGTTTATGCTAGATGACTACAGAAGTACTTTCTCGTTAGTCCCTCAACTTTCTTGTGGAACAAAAACAACAAAAGCCCATTCATACAGCTCTGACATTAACAGCTTGTATTGACAATGTTTTACACTTTTGATACACTGTTTGCTGTTTGAAATGGCTTTAAAAAAGACATAATGTAATGACCTTAATGGGAATTTTGGCAACAGAGCTGGAAGTGAAAGAGGAAGAAGGCCCTTCTGTGAAGCTGTGCAAATCACATTGAAAGTGAGCAATTTCACATGAATAACTAGACTGTGAGCTTCCTGAATCACATCCACCTCATCACTGCACTGTTCCATCTCCAGGAGAGCTAACATAGTACTCCAGGCCATGGCAGGAATGCGTAATAAAGATTGGGTGGCTGCATGTTTTTAGCATATACAGGGAAGATTCTTTGCATCTGCATTCCTAGTAACTCACTTAGATCACACTCTGTCACTTTTCATTACCTAACCGACGCTGTTATATGCATTTTTCTTCCCTATCTGATCTACTTACTTGGCTTGAAACCCTAGACTTGCCAAAGGCCAACCATGTCTAACCACCACACATCTCTGAGTGGTTCATCCACCCCTTCGCAGCGGACTCCATTTCTGCCTTGTTAAATGCCGCTGTGCCCTCTTGTCTCTTAAAGGCAATCTGGTTGTCTGCTTTGTGGTCAGGAGTTAGTTTTCACTATGTGTATATGTTGGTTTTCTTTTCTGATTATGAGTTTGTTTCTGTTTGTTGTTGTTGCAGGTATAGGGGAGACATTTATTTATCTATAAGTATATCATCAACCTGGGTATAGTTTAGACCACTTTTAAATAGCTGTGGAAGGGATAATGTCAAAGCTTTCTTAAGTTCTAGAAAGACTGCATACCTACTTTTCTCCCTATTTTACAAGATTTGCCTTTGTCCTTAGACTGTTAAGAGGGGTCCCTGTCCAGCGGCCTTTTATAATGCCCTCAACGTCACAGACACACAAAATATAAATGCATCAAAAACAGATTTGCATCCAGTCATTTGTGATCTAGTACCCAGCACTGGCACAGTTAAACTTGTATCCCTAAATATCCATTCTTATGACTAAGACTTTTTAGGGCATAGAGAAACCCTTTTTAGATATATCACACAATGTCCTCAAAACAAAAGACAACTGTGTCCAAGTGCTAAGATCTCTGTTGTGTTGTTAAAAACAGATATTTCTTCTGAGGACAAGGAGATGTGAAGAGAAGCATTTATTTCCCTAAAAAGACTAATTAACATTTCCTTTTCCAGAGAAAGCATGAATGCAATAGATTCTTGCATGGGGAAGCATTTTCTTACAGCAGTGTTGAGTATCCATTTTTTTTTTATTTCTCTTTCTCTTTCAAATTGTGGTTCTGAGTCCCACACAAAATATGACAGTATTTGCATAAGTTGCACAGGGCAGAAAAATATAATATTAAGCAATTCATAGTACTCTTAAATTTGTGTATATATTTAGGACCAGATATAGTCTGTGTAAAACAGAATACAGGTTATTTATTTGGCAATTAGAAAGCCATTGATTAGTATAATTGCTGATAATTTCTTTTTATAAACAAATTTAATGAGATTTAATCTAATTTGAAAAGATTAAATAATGTTCTCAGCTTTATTTAAATATAATTGATTCAAAATTTTAACATTCATTAATTATATTTTATTGTACCTTTTAAATGTACAAGCTAATTTAGAATATTTTAGAGATAGAGTAACTTTTTAAATACACATATACAAACTATTTTACATTTTTTAGCTAGTTCATTTTGATTTTCTAAAAACATACTTAAATTTTGTACATTTCATTACTATTGCATTTTTAAATCTTTTAGACAGCCACTCTCAACACAAACTATGTGAAAATCTTTAATATACTAATATAATTTGTGAGTCTGCTGAAATGAAGGCAAGAAAAATAAATGTTATATAAAATATATTATAATTTATGTAAGTGAACTTTATGGTATTTCTTATGCATCGATAGAGCACCAGATTGGGCAACAATATTTAAAGTTAAATGACCCTGAAATTTTGCCGATTTTCTGTCATAAAAATGTACAGCTTTGCACATATCTTCCACCATTGTGAAGCATGCTTGTCTAGACAGAAGGCTAGAACACATTTTAATGAGCAGTTTGTTAGCTTGGTTAATAAAATATTTAGACATATGGTAGGTAGGCCTCCAGTTGCACTATTGTCCTAGGCCCCGTAAATATTAAGGTTGAGCCCATTCTGTTCCATTACAGGAAATCAAATCAGTTATACAGCATCTGGATGTTCTTATTCATAATGGTCAACTGAAGAGAGAATCTGAAAAAGATGGTGAAGTCAATGACACATATTAAAAGACATGCTAGACTCGATTTTAAACAAGGAAGACTTATCCTATCCATTATCTGTTGGCCCAATATACATAATTACTCTGATTCATGTACTATGTTCTTATTTAAATGCTCACTTTAAGTTCCAGTTATGCAAGACGAGTAAGTTCTGGAGGTCTGCTGTACAGCATGGAGCCTACAGCTAACAACACTATATTGTATAACTAAAATTTGCTAAGAGGATAGATCTTTCGTTAAGTGTTCCTACCACAAATACATAAATAAATAAAGGGAGTGGAAGGAAACTTTGGGAGTTGATGGATATGTTTACGGCCTTCATGGTGGTGATAGTTTCACAAGTGTACACTTATCCCAGAATTCACCGAGTTGTATACATTAAATATTAATTTGTATAACTTTTTATTAATATATGGCAACAATAAATAAACACTCATGTTAAAGTTCACATTAAGCATTTTAATCTTCTAGATGTTTAAGGCCATGTTAAAATACTCTAAATCCCTGTGTCTGTTTCATTATTTACCTTTTTCTGAAGTTTTTATTTCCTTTGCCATCCTAACCTGCATCACATTCTTTCCCCCGTGTCTTTCTTGCATGTTTTTTTCTCCTTTGTGTGTGTGTGTGTGTGTGTGTATGTGTGTGTGTGGTATTAGGGAAAGTTGGAAAAAGAGATGGAAATAAAAATGAAGACTAGGGATTTTTATGCAATGATAAAATGTAATTCTATCTTGAAATTTCTTCATTATAGTTTGGATTAGCCTGAGACCTAGTTATGAAGGAGGTTAAGACTTTACTTTAAGATGCTTCCCCTTCATCTAGATGTTGGGAGGCAGTTGTCCACATGGGTGGTTCTCTGGCCTTTCTGCACATCTGGTGAGTAGACATGCTAACTGCCCCTTTGTTTTAGACTATCCTGTTACACATACTCTGATATAATGAGCAGCCTTAGAAGACAGAGTGGGTAGAGGGCAGGTTTGCTTATTATTTCACACAATAAAAGTAATATCTCCCTTGGGGGCAAGGGATAGGCATGCTTACTGTCCAACATAAAAGATTCAGGTTCCATTAGTTCAGTAATCCTCAGCCAGGGTGAACCCCCACTACTTACCCAGCTTTATTTGAGCCCCTCTGCCTCACCCGCCAGGACCCAGTGTAAGAGGATCCTGCGTGAGTTTGAGGCTTATGCTGCCCGGTGTGCTGTGAGTAATAAAGGCCTTAGGCTCCGACACAAATCTCTTGTCACCTACCAGCATCTCTGAAACTGTGGCAAGCTACGCAGTGCGTTATTGCACATGCTTCACAGTTCTGAAGATCCCTCTTTTTCCCTCATAGCCTTCCATTTCAACGTCACCATGCTGCTCACCAGAGATATTCCAGTTAGGCCCATGTTCCCTGGATTGTCACCATACTAAACACACATACCACTTAGAAGTCTCTATACTGAATGAAATATTTGCCCAGCTTATCACATATAAGATATTACACTGATTTCTGTAAAGTATAAGAATAAATGTAGTACATGAAGGGAAGTGTCATCAATAAATTTGAATTATGCAATAAGTGACTAATAAAACCATAAGGTGTTATCCAGTATAGATATCATAAAAATAAATATATTTATATACATTCTTGTCATTGATAGGATTCTTTGGATTTCATAAATATGTCATTTTGTGAATACTCAAAATTGATAGTGTCATGGGTATCATCATCTCTGTTTTACTGGTTAGGAAATTGAAGAGCAGAGGGATAAGTAATTTTTCTATTGTGGCAATACCGTAAAGTATTTAATCTTGGGCAATGATTGTGATCCTAAAGTCTCGGATCCTCTCAGATCCAAACTTCCCAAGCTTAATTAAAAAAGAAAAAAAAAAGTTAGTGACAATTCATAGAAATGAATCAGTGCCAAGCAACGTGGCAGGTAAAGTAAGAACACTTAAGGACACAGCTGAGCCCACAGCCTTCTTTTTATCCAGCATGTCACACTCAGGACAGGTGCCTCCTCCCTCTGCCCTCATTATAAACTTCTTCACACTGGGGGCTGCCACATTTTATTTTGATTAGTTTGAAGGAACTCTATGAGAGTTGCTTTCTTTCAAGTATTTTATGTCCACAGCCCTAGTAGTTTAATGCACAAGTTATTGATTCAAGCATGAATTTGAACTCTAGCTCTAAAGTTTTCTATGTGACCTCACTCATATTGATGATAGAACCTACCACATTGATTATTATAGTAGTAAAATGAGAGATTAAATGCAAATTTTAGCACAGGAGCTAATCTACAAAAAGTGTTCAATAAATATTAGGACTATTATCATTATATTGTACCATATTTATTTATTTACTTGTTCCTTCTTTCCCAGCAGAATTTAAGGTGTCAATAATTCTAAGGACCTAAGATGTTACATTGCAAACTAAAAAGACAGCCTGCCACAGTTTCATGGGGCAAGAGGGCTAAGCATAGATGGATGCTTGTATCCATAGGAGTCTGTGTTACAGGAGAGGAACTTTGAGATTACAGAATCATTCATGGATAGCAAACATGTCTGTCCTCTGCTCCAGAGGGAGACATTATCTTTATTTCCAAGGCCATTTACTATACAAACATCCTTGAAAAGATAGTCTAATACAGAGAGCACTCAGTGCCTCTGTTCACAGGATGTGCAGAAATGTGAGAAACTCATGGAGAACTATCTCTCAACTCAAGGTCTCTGAGATAGAGAACATGCCAGTGTTCTACAAGGCTATATTCCCAGAGTTGAGAAGGAACGGGTCTGATTAGGATTCAAAATATTTTTTTAAATGGAAGATTTATAACAGTTGGTATTAATTTACATCTACACTGCATCGTGTAAAAATGTCATATTATTTACCTTATTTAAATCTGACTCCTGAGAAATGCAATTGTGAATTCAGGAGGCCACTTGTCCTCCTCCTTAGAGTTACAGATAATACAGGTGTGTCTTACCACCCCCGGGGAAGGGCTTCTGGTACATGGTGGAGCGTGGTCATAGCTCATTGTTCAAATTGCACATGATCCCCTGCTGCACATAGGCCTGAACCTTTCCAAATGCTGGGAATCTGGGCCCCCTGGGAGCACCTGGATGACATCTCCTTTGTGATCACCCTAGAGCTCAGCCGTGGGTTTGGTCTTTGTGGGACACATAATCCTCCTTCTGTTTCTCAATCTTGGAGAATATTCTTACTTCTTTCTACTTCCTCTAATCTCAAAGGTACTACTCTGCCCTTCTCTTCTCCCCACTAGCATGATTCCTTCAAGGAGTATATGTCTTCACAAAACAAAAATCCTGCATAACTAAGGCCACCAGTAAGCAACCATACACAGAGGCATAATTACCTTCTTGTGACAGACAGGAGGAGGAGGTACAGGTGGGATGAAGCAAACACGATCTCAATACACTACCCTAATGCATTATTACTGAGACATGGCTCTATAGGTAAGTCTCATTTCTTTATTTTAAAAACCTTTGGGCATTGGGAGGATGAAAGGAGAGGTAAAAATGATCAATTGAGGCAGGACTGGGAGACGAATGGGGAAAAGAAGCTGGATTGGGCTGCAAGGGCCTCCTGAGATTCTTATGTCCACATAACTCAAAGTCTGACCTGCTCTGTTAATATCTCAACATTCTGTGAAAACTATTAACATATCTTTGATGGCCTTAAATAATACTTAAATGTTTTTTCGATCCTACCAATGATTATATTGGGCTAATTTTATGTCTCTGTCCAATATGTTCACACTTTGTAAACCATGAATCAAAGTATGATACAAGCAGGTGTGTACGAATTAAAAATAAAAGACTCGTTCAACTCTTAGAAAACAAAGATATAAAAGGTTTAGTCAATCAGCTCTAGCTAATGTCCATCCTTTAAGTTTTAAATGATTTGCAAACTATTTCAAAATTTCTACTTAAAATAAGCCAGATGAAAATGATTCTTTCATCCCTAATATTTGCCACTTATCTAAAATAGTTAATATTATGCACATTACAAGCCTAAGCAATGATCAGCACGGAGGTCATTAAAGGACATCATAACTATGATTGGAGCAACAGACACTTAATCTCAATCAAAACTGGAAGCTGAAAAAACAACAGGAGACCCGACGATAGGTATAATTGGTAGTCAACTGATTGTTCCATTTACATTTTATCTGTTTCCAGTAATAATTCTCTGGCCTTACAGTCTAACTCCTAAATCGCCTCATTTAAAAATCACAACCCCATTGTGTTTCTCACATTCCACTGAAGTTAGTTTCAAAAGATCTTAGAAGGTCATTTATTTAATCAACAATCATTTTGCCTCAATTCATTAGTCTATAGCTTTCAACTCCCATTTATTTCTACATACACTCTTTACGGCATTTTATCCTCACCACCATATTCAAATCACTTTCACAAAGGTTGCCAATTACTTTCTTAATTGCCAAAGAGCAGTTTTCAGGTGTTGGCTCACTCACCCATTCCGTGTCCTTTGACACTGCTAACTCCTCCTCTCTCCTGGGCCTTTCCCCATCATTGGTTTCTCTGACACCATTTTGCTTGGTGATTTTCCCAATAGCACTTAAACAGCTCCTAGCTGAGATTCCCCTTTTCCTCTTCCCCAGGGTTCCATTTACATCTTTTACTACTCTACTTCCACAAACTCTACCCAAGATACTGCATCCACTATTATGATTTCAGCGATCACTGATGTACTGCTGACAACAAAATCACTATCTGTGATTCTCATTTCCACTCTGTGCTACAGAAGTACATTTCCAAAGGTAGATGTTCCCCAAGGTGCCCTTTTTTTGGCCCTCACATGATGTGTTCTCCCTAATTGGCTGAGTCCCTCCCAGAAGTTTAATTTCCACTTATTCATCACAGATTGCCAAATCTGCATATATGCAACTGTCTTTTGGGGTGTCTCCAAAAGGTATCCAGGAAGCATATCAAATGCAACATATCCATATATTAATATGCCATCTTCCCAGAAGTCCTGTCTCTCCTCTCACCATCACAGTCTTGAGGAGGGGCCTCTGGATACCATCCACTATTTCTCCATTTCCCTCAGGCCTCATTCCACATAGCACACACTCTCTATTCTACCATACAAATGTAACATGGCTGTCCTTCTCTTCCCTGCCAATACTACCACATAAACATAATTCTCATCACTTTTTCACCTAGACTACTCAAATAGACCCCTTACTGTTTGTCAAGATTCCTGTCTTTCTTACCTGTCCCTAGGGATGCATCCTTCACTCTGTGTAATCAAAGCTCTGCTAACATGCAAATCGAATCAGCTCACTGTCCTGCTCAAAATTATTTAAGTCTTCCTATAGGCCACACAATACGAAGCAAACTCCTTACGCTGTGGTAACAATGTCCTTCGTGATCTGACCTTCTTGCTCCTGGCAGGCTTCATCTGTTGCCATTCTCCCTCCAGCAGTTTAAAATCTTGCACCCTCGTCATTCCCCGACACTTTGTGCTGTCTGAAATCTCTCAGCTTTTTCAAATGCTGTTCTTCCTTTGAAAGCCTTTCACATTTATAGCCATTTAAAATTTCATCCATGAAGTCTCATTTCAAGGGTTAGTTCCTCTATGGACATTTCCTGACTCACTCAGGTTCGACTTCTGACAAAAGATGAGCTGTCAACCTTTTCTCGGTTATGCACTTTACACACAATGTCTATCTCATATGATGATTGTAAGATTTAATTAGTTAACACACTGAAAAGGCTAGATAGTGCTGATCTCATAAGGCTTACTCTAAATATGTTAGCTATTACTATTTTAACAATTAACATGGCGTATCACATCAGGTGTTTGTCTCGCCATTGGATATTAAACTCTTTGAGAGCAAGAACCACATCTTCTTGATTTTGTATTATAAAAGACTTTATTTTTCCAATTTTTTTTGTGCTTCTTTTCTATTTAGATAAGATTAGGTATGGAATGTGTACCAAGCAACATTATAAAATGAGCTTGAGCCAACATAGACTGAAATGCAAGCAGTATCTATATTCAAAAGAGTATTGATACGTGGAAGCTTTGACCATTTCTGCTATTCTATATTGGTCACTACGGTCAATAAAGTGTGTGCATGGATGTATGTGCATGCATACGTATACATGTGTGTATGTAGGTATACATGTGTGTGTGTACATGTATATATGAATGCATGCAACCATTCTTTGGAGTCCCCTCACTGAGTAGGCATCCATTAACCTTTCCAAGTAAGCCCATAATACATATTTGCAAATCTGAGTGCAGTATGTTTTCTGCAACATGTCTGGCAGCCTCTGATTCTGAATCACAGGCATCTGTAACTGAATATATCCAAGCTCATTAATGTTGTCATTTCTTATACTGCCACCTAAGCTAAAAACTTCAAAAGGCATCCTCACAATCCTTACTTCCTTGCAAATACTTCCAAGTCGGCACAGAATCCTCTCTGCAACGTCTCTGAAATGTCTGCCTACACTCCAATTCCATTGCCACTCTTTCTGAGTTTAGGCTTTTTACCATCTGAGTCTGTGTTCCAACCAACCTCATTCTTCCACCAGTTATTTTTCTAAAATATAGAATTTATCAGGTTCATTTGCTTAAAAAGCATTATTGTTCATCATTGCCTAACAAATACAGTTTTATGCTCCTTGATACAAAACAAAAGTTCTCCAATTATTTGTCTGTAGTCACATGCATGAGGGATGGAATCCCTAGGTTAGATACAACCTCTAGTATACTCAGGGTGCTTCATTCACATTCATCCAAATGAGTGAGATTGGTATTAGTAGGGATTGTGAAAGTTAAAATAAATGGCCTTCCCCCAAAGACGTCCATGTCCTAATCCCTAACCCCTTGAATATAGTATCTAGCAAAGGGGACCTTGCAGGTGTGGTTAAAGGATAGATCTTGAGAGGGGAAGATTTTCAGGATTATCTGAGGGGAGAGGCAATATGATCACAAGGAACTTTATAAGACAGAGGCAGGAGGGTCAGAAAAGTGATGATGGTAGCAGAGGTGGGAGTGATGCCATTGCCAAAAAAAAGGGTGGTAAGCCCAGGAAAGCAGTGGCCTCTAGGAGCTGGAAAAGGCAAGGAAACAAATTCTCTTGCAGAATCCCCAGGAGGAACTTGCATGCCAACATCTAGCCTGTGAGACTGATTTTGGACTTTGACCTTCAGAACTACAAGCTTGTAAATTAGTGTTGTTTAAGCCACTAATTGTGTGGTAATACATTGCAGCAATGATAGGAAACTAATACAGGGATAATCACTCTAATTAACAAAACAATCAAGTGTGCAATTGCAAAGAGCATATACACAGTATTATGAAAGTAGCTGTTTTTAAATGTATTTTATTTGAGATATATTTACTAAGTTAGAAATACCAGATTTAGGATCTAGTAAGTATTGTCGTTCTTGCCAATTTACTCAGTTATAATTGAGTACCTGTTTTGCAGCTGCTTTCATTTATTCAACAAATACTCACTGAGGTCTAACTACGTGTCAGGTACTTATTTAGACACTGAATATACAAAAAAGAATGCACTGGATGGATAAACACCCCAAATCTCTGCCCTCATGAATTACATATTCTAGAAAAGATAGAAATACAGTTTTCCATATGATAATACTCCTGTAGAAAACCCCAAGGTGGCTCGGGTGTGGCAGGGGTGCTCTTTCATGCAGGGTGACCAGGGAAGACCTCGCCGCTTAGGAAACCCTGGAGCAGAGATCAGGAGGAGCGAGGGAGAACACCCTGAGCACATACAGGGACAGAGCATGTAAGACAGACTCACAGGATGGCAGGAATGTCCTAAAGCCAAAAGGTGGTCAGCAAGAAGGAAGAGTGAGTCCATTGTGGCTGGTGCCCAGGGTGAAGGGAGGTGAGGAAGAGAAAATGAACCTAGAGAATTGGGGACAATGTATAGATCAGGTGGGGCCTGAAAGGCCTTTGGTTTTGACTCTGCAAAAGATGGAAAGCCACTGGAGTCTTGTGAACAGAAGTGGAATGACCTGAGTTACATATTAGAAGATCACTCCAGCCACACACTGCGGGGAGCGTGGTGGCTGCATGAAAACCAGACGGGAGCCCACCACCAGGAGATGACGCTGTTTGCAACAGAGAGTTAGCAGGGCATGCCCATATTATTTTTACAGAGATATCATATACAAAAAAGTGCAAATATCCTATGTAAAAAGTGCATATATCCTAAATATATAGCTTCATTAATTTTCACCAACTAAACATTCAGAACCTGCCTTCTAGTCACTAACCTCCAAGAGCAACTTCACTTGTATTAGCACAGGTTAGTCTTGTCTGTATAGTACTTTATGTAAATAAAAGCATAGATTATATATTTAATTGTGTTTTGTTTCTTTATTTTAACATTATTTGTGAGATTCATCCACTTTGTGACCTTAGATATATACAGCTCATCCTTAATGCGACGTAGTATGCTATTGTGTGAATACATTACATTCTACATATAAATTCTGGATATATTTTGAAGGTAGAGCAAACAGAATTTGAAGATAGAAGGGAAGTGGCGTATTAGAGGAGTTGAGTCTGACTCCAAATATGACCTGAGAAATTGGAACTGATATACAGAAAAGTGGGGCAAGCATTTGGAGAGAAAAATCAGGAATTTTGTTTTGAACGTGTTAAGTTTGCAACGTCTGGTAGAGCTATTCAGCAGGCAGTCAGATATTTGACTCTGTAGTTCTAGGGAAAGATGTAAACAGGAGAGTCAGCAGGGCAGAGCTGCTCCATAAAGCCATGAGGTTAGATCAATTACCTGGGGGGTGAGAGTGACTAGAGAAGCCCCTGTGCCCAAGCACACTATAGCCTTTAGGGCTGAGAGAATACAACAGCTTTAACTTAGAGGCATTTGAGTACGCAGGTCTTTAACCAAGAACAAGCCTCTGAGATATGCACATTCAGCAGCATGAAGCCAGCTCGGGTTTTGGGTAAGTGATTTTTCCTCAGATTTTGTCACTAGAAGGGAGAAAGGGACAGGGAGAGGATGCCTGCTGCTGTTAATCATCTGCTTGCAAAGTCACATTCCTGTCCTCATAAGTCCTGTCTATTCCATTCACTTATTTCAATATGAGCAGAAGAAAAACTGAATCTCCACTTTAATTTAATCATAATGCTAAGTAAAATATAGTCACTTAACATTAACAGAACTAAAATATATGTTTCTTTTGGGCAATAAGCTACCATTAAATGTACAAAGTAAGGTTCAATAAACATTGAATGGATTATTCTACACATAACTCAATATTTAGTCACAACTGTAGGCATTTCAATGGGATAGATCGGTGAAAGTTAAAAAAACATCTTTACGATCTAGTTGGTAGAAGGAGCAAATTCCATTAAAAGTATTGAGATAAGATTTGTTCCTCTGTGTGTGTGTGTGTGTGTGTGTGTGTATTTGTGTTGAGTGTTGAGGTGGAGGTGGGGAGATGAATGTTCTTACCTGGGAAAGAACATTCTTGGGCCTGGAATTATAAAATCATAAGTAACATGTTAAGTCCTAGAAAGACTGCAGACTAGAAATCACATTATTGTCTTGACCACAGGACGGTTCATTATCTCGAAGGTGAGGCCTGCTGCCTATCTCTATGTCTATCTCTATCTCCGGGTTACAAAGCAAGAACATGGGCAAAGGGGTTGGAACGCTGACACGTTTTGTTTTGTAGAGCACTATGCAAACTCCTCAAATTTTGGAAACATTCCTTTTGTTTTCTTTCTTGTGCTACCTTATTGCTCTCCTTTAGTGCCTGCTTTAATTCACTCAGCTTTAAAATAAATAAATCTGTGTTCATAGTTGGCTGGAGAGGAAATGGAGGAAGATTGTAGAGAGGAGAAAGTGAAGAGAAGGAATTCCTGGAAAAAAGCATGGTAGGGACAGCAATGATCAAATTTAAATAAAAATCAAGACAGAAGTGAAACTTAGGCGGTAAGGAGGTAAGCCACTCTTCACACTCAAAATTTTCCCGCAGGGTTCAACGGAGGGAATGCCACATGATTGCGTGTGATGAGTTGCCAAGTACAAAGAACAAAAGAAGTCCAGAGAAGAGAGAAATAAATTTACACTGGGAAATTTTAAGAGTAATTTCTGGAAAAGGTGCAGTTTACAAGGACCCTCCAATCATAACCCTAGTAGAGATTTCACTTCTGCTTACTGAACGTACCGGCAAAAGTCTTCAGCCTGGGAATGTATGGCTAATTCTTTCTCAAAGTTGACTGAGTCACAGAGGTCATGTGACCAAATCTAATTAACTAGAAGGCTCTGTGAGCCTTTGATTCTGTCCCTGGCCACCCATTGGCACAGAGTCTCCAGCCCTTGGCAGACCAACAGTTTCACTAAGCTCCTAATGCCCCACCACCATGTTAAAGAACTTGTATCAGGGTGCACAGAGGGACATCAATTGTCAAGATTAATTCTAAATATTCAAGAGGAAACTCTGGTTGACAGCTGACTGGAAACCGAAAATTACTGAGCACAATAGCTGACACTTAGTGGAATTAACTAGAAAGGGGGGAAGGAAACTGGCAGAAGACAAAAAAGACTAAACCTGTCCAGATCAGAGGAGGAAGCAAACATACCAAAGTTATGAAAGAGGTGACGTAGACAAAGTGAGAATGCTGGTGGGGCAAAGCCAAGTTTGCAAAAACCCAAAACTCCACTGGCTGCAGACCACCAATTTCTTCCCTTTTGTAGAAATAGATTTGAGTTCTTTTTCATGCCCGGCCCCAAACGGATGGGTAGTAGAGCTTGTGTAGCTCCACGGCTGCTACATTCTACCTAGAGGCAGCTGCATCTGATTGTTGGGCAAAGTGATGCTTCTGTAGAGACTGTACATTTAAGTACTTAGACATCCTGCCCAAGAAGAAAGACAGCCAGTACTACCAGGCTGCATTTGTGTGGAAAGAGAAAAATTTCTGTTCTACAAAGTTAATTGAAAGAGAAAATCTTGAAGTTGAGAGCACATTTAAATGGAGGCAGGCAACACTGCTTTAAGTTACCTAACCTCTTTCAAAAGTTGCTCATTTTCATTTTACACATAAAATTAAATATAATTATTACATGCATATCCTTAAAATTTTCTAAAAATTGGCAAATGATAAATGCCACTAAACCAGAAAATGATTTATTATTTCATTTCAAGCACTGTAAATCCAAGTACAAATGCAAAATCCCAAAGTCTATTCCATTTAAACTAGAGTAGGTGTAAAAGTGAAAGGGTTTGGTGAGATCTGATTATTTTTAGATTCCCTTAAAATATTACAGAGAAAACAATAAAGAAGAAAAAGTACTTCACAATTCTTGTATCGAGTTTAAATTGTTTAAATTGAGCCTTCTGGCTCCTCTGGATCTTGTAATCTTGGGAATGTATGATTTTGGACTGAATAGTTGTCTGTTTTGCCTTTAAATGAAGCTATTTCAGAACTGTTATTTTACACACACACACATAAACACACACACACACACATGAATTATGATCAGTTAGGCATATACTTTTTCCAGAGTTTCCTTACATTTGAATTCTGTGGATAGCCACTACCTGTTATTCTTTGTTTAATTCTATCTAAAATACTTTTACATAAAGCAGTTATCAAATACTTGAACCCAAAAAATCTATGACCGGTGTACCTTAGCTACCTGGACATTTCCTATTTGCATATATCTATCCACCCCATCTTCCACCAACTCATTTGGAGAACATAGTATGGGTTAGAAATGAGGACATAATTTTCTATTTCCCTCTAATTGGAAAAATCAGTCCAGCATCCTAGACTCATTTAATAAAATCAGGTATGATTTCCCCCATACTTTGTTTTGGGAAGGTGGGTTTTAATTCCATATCTATGTTCACCCATCAAGGACTCTGCACAGAGGAGAGAATGGGGCAACCTCTCTGTGGGACACAAAACAGCGCAGTGGTTGAGTGGACCCTGAAGGCACATTGCCTACATCTGAATCCCTGTTCTCGTAATTATTAACTTACAGCCTTGGTAAGTCACTCTGCTACTCTAAGAACCAGTTTTCTCATTTATATATCAAGGATAATTATAGCATCTTACTCATAACGTGATAGAGAATACAAATGAATATACACACACACATTTAAAAGGTGGCTAGCATAGGCCAAGAGCTCAGGAAATATTGGCTACTCTTATAGCAGAGGAATCATTCAGTTGTTGACAGATTGCTTTTACTTAAGATCATTTTCCAGGTAAGAGTCCCAGGAGCCCCAGCTGTATAGTAGGCAGCTCCTGATTTTATAATAGAGTCCCATGAACCTTAATCTAACTGAAGATAAATGTCCTCCTCTTCCGCTGGCTTGTCTGTAGCTTGAATCTCCACAGCAGCCGTAATAACAACAAAGCTCTGATCGGAAATCAGGGCCACTGGTTGCAGACATGTTTTGCCCCAGCTGGAGCTCAAGCAGGTTTCACATACATGAGACAGGCCACCCTGCATAAATCAAGTTATGCATTAATTCCAAGGGAGTATTTTCATTATTTGTAAAGGGCTACTTACAGAATAGGCTCTTAGTTCCTCCGAAAGAATCAATTAGAAATTATACCACTGTGACTGGGCTCTTTAACAAACTCCATTGTGGCTTTGGTTCAAATAACTAAAAGGGTTGAAGATTAAGCTAATTCTTTTATCTCCTAGGCTAGATAATTAGGAAATGTATTTTCTGTGAAATATAAGAAATAGCCATCTGTCTTCGATTAAAGAATATATTAATATCATTACAAAAATATGATGCCATTATTTCATTGTTTTTGAAATATGATTAACAAACCAGTGAAAGATAAGATATTCAGTTGGAATTTCAGGATTATTTTATAAATGGATTTGAATTCCTGAATGTGCAGATATATTTGGCAGTGATTCTATCCCACTTGAGTTGTTGATGGGTTCTACTATCTCCTAATTGTTTCATTTCGATTTACACAGTGCCTGCCTCCCGCCCCGACTATTATGTACTTGATTTATCTTAGAATGTCAATGTAGCTTTTTGAAGAATATAAGCTTCGAAAGCTCTTTTTAATGAAGATATTTTGTGTCTGATACCGTGGAAATTGCTTTGGTGGTACCCAGACGCCATCATGCCAAGAAGAATCACATAGTGCCTTTCTATTTTTGTATCCTAGTCATTCATTATTTATTTTTGTAAAAAAAAAATGCCAAAAACTTCACCAGTTAATAGAATTTGTTAGGCATTTGACTCAGATATATATAACACTAAAACTTTGTCTTTACCATTAAGGAACATCATAAGGACTGTCCTACAAAGTCAGCCATGTGACTGGGTAGAGAATAAAAATAACCAGCTACTAGGTCTCAGTGCTTCCTCAAGAACTGCTTCTGAATTGTCATTCATATCTTGTCCACCACACCAAATGAAGGAAACCCAATACTCTCCACTTGTCAGTAGCTGCTGCCACTGTTAAATCTTTCTTAGGAATATGGCCACCTTCCCAAGCAGTGTTCCAACTAGGTGAGCTCAGCAGTATCAAAGATATAATCCAATCTAATTGAATGGTTTTAAAATATTCATTAGTGATAAGCATAACCCCTAATATTACTGATGCAATCTGAAACATAGGAATAATTCATATTTTAAAGTTAAAAATGTCCAAGGTCAGAAGAAATGTTTCACCATGCTACTAAACCATAGGAATCTGTCCCTTTTAGTAAATACAGTGAAAGTAAAGGAGGCAATAAGGCACATAAATTACCTCATATTGGGCCAGAGTGTTTATGCAAATTAAATATCATTCTGTTGGGCACATTTCAAAAAACAACCTAATGACCCCATTTTGTGGATATTCAATAAGCAAATATGTAGTCTGTAGTTCAGTCTTATTTTCCTGTTTGCTTACAACCATGCCCTCTTCTCAGAGCCATTTCCCAAAGCTCTCTTACCAATTGTGCCTTCCACTAATACTGTTCAGCTGGGCATGGTGGCTCACAGCTGTAATCCTAGCACTCTGAGAGGTGGAGGTGGGAGGATTGCTTGAGGTCAGGAGTTTGAGACCAGCCTGAGCAAGAGCAAGACCCTGTCTCTAATAAAAATAGAAAAAATTAGCTGGGAAACCAAAAATAGAAACAAAAATATTAGCTGGGCAAGGTGGTGTGCGTGCCTGTAGTCCCAGCTACCCTGGAGGCTGAGGCAGGAAGATTGCTTGAGCTCAGGAGTTTGAGGTTGCTGTGAGCTAGGCTGATGCCACGGCACTCTAGCCTAGGCAACAGAATGAGACTCTGTCTCAAAAAAATAAAAAATAAAAAATAAACTAATCCTAGTCACATGTGACTACCTGGGAACCTACTATATTCCTATGTGACTGCATTCTTGGCTCACAGGGACTAGAAGAAGCGTGTAACAGTTATCTATAGCTGCATTAGAACAATAAAACAAAAACAAACAAAAACCACTCACACTCCAAAATTCAATGGCTTAAAACAATAACCATGTATTATTTCCCATGACTTGGGGGAGGGAGGAGACTCTGAATTTACTCATACAGACATATTCAGCCAGAGGGTCAGCTGGGCCAAAAGGTCCAAATGGCCACACTCACATTTAGCAATTGGCACGGGCTATTGGCTGGGAGGTAGGATGAGCTGGAATTACTATACTTCCTTTTCTGTTTAGCCTTTCAGCCTGGGTCTTCATGTCTTGGCTCTCTCATATCAGCATTACAACCGGGCAAAGCAAATGCTACAAAGACTCTTGAGGCCTGGGGGCAGAATTCACTCACTTTGTGTCACTTCTGCCACATTCTGTTAGTCAAATCAAGTCTTAAGACAGGTTCCCAGACTCAAGGGGCAGGGAAGACCCCCACTGTTAATGACAGGAGCAGCAGAGCCACATTGCAAAGGAGCATGAGAGGGGTTGTGGCCGCCATCACTGAAAACAATCTCCCCAGAGCAGCTGGCACCTTACTCAAGATGCTGCTGAACACAGCAGCTGAGATTCTAAACTCACTCATATGAAGTAGTGAGTCAACTCTGGTTCTCTCTGATTGAAACTCAGATACTGTTGGTATCCATCTAGTGGACAGAAAAAAACAAAAGATGGTCTTCAGTATCAAAGAAGTTGGGCACATACCAGAAAAGGGCATTGATTAAACACAGAAATACCCAAGGTGCTTGTTTCTGGCTTTCCAGGGAGCTTCTCAGTGGATGCCTTAAGATACTCATTTATCTATAAGATATCTTTCTTCTTTTGCTTAAGCTAATTTGGGTTGGGTTTCTATCACACGTGCCTAAAAAAGTCTTCTTAATTCATACTTTCAGTTTATGGTTTGTGGTTTAGTGCTGTTCACTACAATCTTACCAATCTTTATGGCCGTTTCCATATTACTAGAAGCCTTTCAAAATGTCCACATTTATTTTCTGGAAGCGAATGAACTTGGATGGCCTAGGGAAGAAAACTAGAAGCAAGCATGCAAACCCTAACCCTACCTAATCACAGAGTGAGATAAAGTTCCTAAAATAGTACTTTATGCTTCAAAGACCAACTAAAAGTGCTACATTTAAGTTTCTGAACATTTTTTTGGAATTAATTCTAATAGTAATGATGACCTAATATGAATCAGGCACGGTGCTAACCATTGGGTACATAAAAATGAGCAAACGTTCCCAGGCCTAGTGATGTTCATAGTCAAGGCAGAGACACAGTCTCCACCTTCGACCTATAACTATAAGCCCCATGCTGAAGATGGAAGAGCTACCCCCTAGACCGTCTATCTGCATCTAAACTGTTACCTAGGAGAGAAATAAGCTACTACCTTGTCATCTGGTCTAGGGTACTGTATTTTTACATCTTTTTGTTTCAGTAGCCTATTATGTACCTTAACTGATTTTATGTGAATAAACAACAAGCTGTGGGAACACAGACACTTGAGGGAATGATTATTTACAGGTGGGGTGTGAGGTGTGGGTGGAACTGATTATGGTCTCTTGACTCTCAAGGACTTAGCTCAGCATCTGACGTGTCGTAGGTTGTTAATAAATATTAACAAAAGGAAACATGGAGGGAAGAGGGCAAGGGAGGGAGGGTGGACAGAGGGAAAGAGAAATAGAGAGAAATGAATTCTAGTATCACATACTATGACAAGTCTTCTTTGCCCTCCTCTGCCACCACCAAAAAAAATAAAATAAAATAAAAAATGTAACTGTTAACTTGGACAAAGGCTCATTATAACACAAAATTTATGAAATTGTTGCATCTTTTAACACTGGATTTTTATAAGAATGGGATCATATTCATAAAACTCTTATTGTACATAATTAGCTTTAAAATGTGAAACAGAAAGTCTCAATGAGAATTCTCAGTTTGGAAGTGCATCATATACCACCTAGTAAGACAATGACTTTCAGAGTACATGATACTTTTAAGCTGTATGGTTCTACTATTAGCTTAGGGAATTCTGACTTTTTAGTATATACTAGTTCTGATTTTGATGTCATCTGCAAGGATTAAGTTTACACAAAAGATCAATTCTAAAAATAAGTACAGATCACAAATTTTCCCACTATGACTCACCACATAATAAGTAGTTTGATTTGGAACAACAAAACAAAGCAAAACAAAAGCAGCCTTGTCTTTCAATGACAAGAAGTAGGCTGTGATTAGACATTTCATAAGGTTACAAGCCATTCAGCTTGATCTGAATTCTGATTCCTGATTTGCCACTAATTGTGTTACTTGGTAATTCTCTTAAACTCTCTGCAGTCATTTTTTCATTGTAAAACATAGATAGCTAGATTGTATACAAGTTAGGGATGGATTTTACTTTCTTTGAAGTTAGAACTGGGTTTTAAACCAACAGCTGCTGCTAATGACTAGCCACCATAGCTAGAGCTGGGTACATAAGCTCTCTGAGGCTCACCACTCTCAACTATAAAATAAAGAAAACATTACTTAACTAATGGAGTACAGGAAAGAGCAAATATATCCCTCTTGGTAATCAGAAATGGAATGAATAATGCTTTATACTTTTTTGTTCTCTGTGTTAATTTAAAAATAGTTTGCTTCTATTTTGCAAATGTTACATACTTATATTTGCCTTAAAAATATGAAGCAATTTTATGTACATGGAATATACTTTGCCATGTACAGATAGTATTTTCATGGTATGCCTCTTCATCTTTAGTGCTGTCCTTTACTTATTGTAATTACTGCTTTAGTGAGCTTACAAAGATTATTCCTTTCGATGCTTGTGTCTCCTAAGTGCTATACTACCTTATATTTCTTTTAAAATGAAGCATTCCAGTGTTTTGTATATTAGCCAGCTGATATCTGTCGTTTCATTATTTTTATGCAATTCAGAGGCCATCAACCAAATAACATACATATAGCACTATGCCAGGCACTGAGCAAGAAAAGCTGCCCTCCTTTCAAAAATCTTAGATTTGAAACCATGGCTTCTCAACCTTGGCATCATTGTCATTTTGGTTGGATAATTCTTTGTGGTGAGGGGAATCTTATGCATTACAGGATGTCTAGCAGCATCCCTGACCTCTACCTACTAGTAGCATTCCCCTACTTATGACAACCATAAATTTCCAATGTTCCCTGGAAGGAAGGAGCAAAACTGGTCACTGTTCTAGAGCTATACTTCCCAATAAGGTGACTATTGAAAATTAAGTAAAACCAAATGAATTTAAAAACTCAGTTCCTCAGTCACTAGTCACATTTTAAGTATTCAATAGCCATCTTTGGCGAATGGATACCACATTAGACAGCATAGATAAAGAATACTTTCATTACTGCGGAAAGTTCTCCTGGACAGAAAACTGCTTGAGATCAAAGGACACAATGAAAATGCAATAATAATAAAAGTAATAATAATCATGGTGCCATTCCAGGATTTGCTCCAATGGAGAACTCCTAATTACCCAGAAGATCAGTTCAAATTTAATTTCTTCTGTAAAGGCTTCCTCAACTCATCCTTTAAGGAAGAATTTCTAAGAGGCTTATGTCATGAGGCCAGTAGTTCAAAATGTAACTAATGCTTAAGCACAGCTGAAAAATAAGCCTTACTTGTAATTACTGGATAGACACGATGACAGAGCTGGGTGTTAATCTCTACCAATGGCTAAATAAGGGAGGAATGTGAAAGGAATTTTAAACAGGTATATAATCTGGAGGTCCCTGGGGAGTTGATCTGACTGAAGACTCTGTTGTTAAAACAACAACAGGATGAAAATATGAACAGATTTTTATGGAAGATATCATTTCATCAGAACCAGAAGTGGCCTGTAGAGCTGACCAGCTTGGAGCACATCAGTCCTTTGAGAATCTTACTCACTGGGCCCAAAGAAAATTGATTGATTAAAAGACCCTCCTTGTTTTCAAGATCAAACACAATCTCAACCTGGTGAGATAGCAACATGAGAGCACATTTAACAATTAAGAGGATCAAGACAAACCTAAGTCAAGATTATTGAATTTTTATTAAAGGGGGGAAAAAAGAGACTCTAAGAAAGAACTTTTAAGAACATTCACACAACCTGCCTCCAGCTTGACAAAAGCCTGGGCTGGGCTCTTACAGGCCATGTGGCATGAAAGTGTGTGTGTGTGTGTGTGTGTGTGTGTGTGTGTGTGTGTGGTGGGGGGAAGTCTTTATGTGTATAGAGCTTCCTATTTAATAAATCTCCTGGATTTTTAAAATACTTATAAATATTCTCTCCTAAACCTTAATCCTCAAACTGAAGAAACAATACGTCATTTTATAATTGAAAATTTTGGGCATATGAAGCTTTGTGGACTAAATGAGTCTCAAGTAGTTACTGAATATCTACTGTGTTCTGTTTCAAGATACAAAGGCTGGATAAGTTCGTTCCCAAGAATGAATTTGTTTTAATAAATAGGTAGCTAGTAAACGCAATGTGTATACTGGGCATTGAAAATGAATACAAATAAGAATATTCTCAAAGTAATAATAATCTGGGGAATGGGAGAAGGGCAAAGGGGAGACAGTGTGTAAGTGATGTAACACCAAACAAGACAGAATACACACCATTAGAATCACCACGTGTTGAGGGTGTATAGCAACAGAAAGATCACATTTCACTATGGAAATTCAGAAGGCTTTCTGGAGATGAGATGGCCTTTAAGTTATATCTTCAGGATTAAGTAGGATTTTGCCACATTCCTGTGGGAAGAAATGTGATTCCCAGCTAAAATCATCCTCCAGTGCAGGGAAGATGGGTGTGTGTTTGAAGTGCTTGGGCACGCTGGGATGTAGGGATAGATCCCACTGGAAGGGCAGTTGAGAAGTCAAAGAATAGCTTTAAGTTTTCTCTCTCTGTCCCTCCTCTCAATACAAGCATCTTATTCAATGTGCATATAGAATTTATATTTTAACAAGCTCCCCTGGCAATTTTAATGCACATTGAAGTTTGAAAATCATGTAAGTAAAAGAATATTTGAAAATATTTTGACTACTTATAAGTAAAAGGAATATATGAAGTCAGAGAATACAACTAATCTGGATGGTTTGGGAAAAAAAGAATTAGTAATGTATGTCTCTGAAAATGTATAACAAATACAGGAGATTTTTTTTTCTTCTCTTGCAATTTTTAAAGAAAATAAATATCATTTCAACCAAAGGTCAACAAATGTTTATTGAGAAAAGAATTGAATAAGGTACTTTCATATATATTAACTCATTTCATCTTAACACCAATGTATGCAAATTTTTTAAACAATAAACTAAACACTGAAGTTTTTTCTATTAAATGATAGCTCAGACCCTTACATTCTATTTTTTTCCTGACCCCTACCATAACCTCTAATTATCCCCACTATTTCTAACACATACATACTGTATCCAAAGCAACTCTATCCTGTTGTCGCCTCAGGTTTTGGTCCACATCTTTTCCTAGCATGATAGATCATGTGTAAGTCTTTGCACTATCTCTTTACCTTACACAGACTGAGTGGGTAGCTCATGCCCTCACCCTCTGAGACCACATTTTGGTTTAAGTCTATGTACAGGAAGAGGAAGTTTAAAAAATGCACTTTTAAGATCCTATTCCTAAAGTTCTAGGAAATAGTTATCTAAGCCACACACTTTCTCCTTTTTTCTGGACTACTGTGATCTAAAAGACTGTTCTGTGGCCTTCGAAGAACCAATAAAGCTTTTCCTGATACGCTCACAAAGGCATTGAGGAATGCAAATGCTGTCTTTGTTTCCTCCAGATTAGTCCTTTCTGTTACTTACGGATGCAATTTTATGAACTTTCATTTTAATGTTCATCAGGGCTACATGCTGTAAGAAACTACCCCAAACCTTAATAATTAAATACAATAAAGTTTATTTCTCTCTTGCCACAATCTAAGGAGGGACAAGTGTGGGGATGAGAAAACCTGGTTATTTAAGGACTCTGACTCCATTCATCCAATAATCTCAAGCTAGGGCTTCAGATTCTTGTACCAGATTCTCTTCATTTAACAGGGAAGAAAGAAGGAATAAGATGACTTGAGTGTTTTAGAGGCTAGGATTGGAAATGGTTTACAACATATCTGTCAACAACCTATTGGAGGGAATCCAGCCACATGACCTGACCCAAGTGCAGAAGAGGGTGGTAAATGTACCTTACCCTTATGACAGGAGGAAAATGAAATAGTTTAGAGAGCAGAGCCTGTTACTGTACATCCTAAGTATTGATAGCTTCTGCCATGCATTTTAATTATAAATCATGATTGCTTTAGCTGCTTTATTATCAACTTTGTTGTGAGTTGTCTGTATAAGGCTAGTGATGCATAATTTTTCAACAGTATTTTTGGCTTATAGTTTTAAATATAAGTAAACTTCAATCTACAGATATGTGTATGTTGTAATTCTCTCCACAAACTTGTACCTAATGTAAAAATACAATATGTTTTTATTGGTTGAATGATACTTCATTAGTGATACTTTGCCTGTATCTCTGCACTAATGAAGTAACAACTAAAACCAACAAAATCAAGTAACTGAGTTATCTTTAAATTTAGAAGATAATATTCTTCAATATGAAATCTTGCTTATTGAATAAAGGGTGACTCATAAATATTGCTAATCAAAATTTCTTATGAGTTATTCAATTAATTCTGCTCCAATTTTCCATTAACACTAAGTTTTTCTCTCCCCACTGGAGAGTGGCAATTGGTGATATTAATATAAGTTAGAAGCTGTTTTGTCCCTTGTATGTAGACCCACTACAGTCATCACCTAACTGTATACGTGTGTATTCCCAAGGATGTCTTCAGCCCATTTGTCCTTGACCCATTTCACTATTCCTATTCTTGATCAGGGGAAGGGGAATGCATGGAGTGGGTTATTGCCTTGATACATTCCACATACCACACAGCCAACAAAAAATTTTAAACACAACTTATATCTATTTGATAACTTTGCATTAAACAACACAGGAGAAAGACTATCATTCCTGAAAACCTATGTTCTAGCCCTATTTTTCCTCTAATGTGTTGTGGAATCTAATGGGAAATTTCTAGGAGTCAAATTCCTCATCTTTAGAATGTCAGCAAACAATGCAACTTTCACGTTTCTTTTCATATCAAAAAAATATATGACTCTGTGACTATGGCTTTATTATAAAACAGAGAGATGGTATTACTAGATCATATTCTTTGATGATGACTACCATAGGGATGGAAAAATGATGCCATTATGCAGAGATGTTAGAAAACTATATAAGAAATAATAAGTAGTTTAGTACTTCTAATGCATATGCTACCTTTTACCTTGTGATGTCCTCTGAAATAAAAGAGAAAGATAGGATATAAACAGACAATATTGACAGTCTAGGTGACAAAAGAAAACCATACAAATCATGAACACTAAAACAGTTATTTTTCTGGATGAAAAAGGCAATGGAGAAAAAGCTATACAGAAAGAAGCTGGGGATCAAAGTGTGCAATAAATTCAAACCAATTGCTGCTGCATGAAAGAAAAATATCAGAGTCTGTGCAAGATGAATATAAAGTTGAATTATTCTACAAAACAAGGACATGCACAGTAACATTGATCTTATTCTTCACCTGGAACAACTGGTTTGAGTTTATAACTTCATTTTACTGTAGATAAATGCAAACTGAAGATTATAAAGAAAATCAGATTAAAAATATGAGTGGTATAGGCTTCATTAACAAGGAAAGATAAAAAGGAAGGATAAAATTATTATCTTCATCATCAATCACAAAACTGTCAAATAATAGAACTATTTCTAAATATCTGGAAGACACTAAAAAAACTGGAATAAGACCCCAGACTACTGGGACAAGCACGTTTTGATTAAAGTTCTAGTTAATTAACAGCTAACCCTTAAAAAAAAAGTTTCACTTAGGCCCTGAAAGTGCTTCTAAAATACTCTGGCACCCTTGGAGTATGAGATACTCATTTAGAATCAAAATCAACAATATGAAATCATATAGTTGTGTAAGATATGAACAAGTAAACCTCATTAGAACTAAATTTAAAATCGTGATTATTAAGCTCAGAATTTATCTTTTTTCTTGAAATCTTAGCATGCAGATAAAAGATTAGGAAAAAAAGATTCTCAGATATTTTAGTGATTATATTCATTTTAATCATACAGAACATAATTAAAACGTAACTATGAATTGAAAGATGTTGATTTTTCACTAGGTCCCGCCTGAACACTAGAAGAAGTAGATAAATTGTCTTTAAACTATTTCTATTACATTTTTGAAATTTTTGCTGTTTAAGCTCCAGAATACTCTATGCAAAAGCTATCTGATCCAGAATTGAAAACAAAAATCATGAAATCTACTCACTGCCGTCAGATCACAACTCCTAAACAATGTCATGATCTGTTTCCCAATGCTCAAATAAAAAAGACAGGAGCAATTTCTGCAAGAAGGGCTGTGTTTTTCTTGAAAATTCTTGTGTCTTGACTTGTTTTCCTGTGTCTTTCCTGGCCCTAGTCTTGCTTTCACAATGAGAATGGAAGCTCCTCAGGGGCTAAACCCTGATTGGGTTGACTAATCAAAATCCAATACAGGAGTTAGTATATTCAGTTCTTAGTACTTCTTCCTCTTCTTCTTTAAAATTACAAGATATTAGAGAAAATACAATTTGAAGATTTTGTTTCCTAGATTAAGACCAGGGATAAAAGTAGGCTTGCTCAGGGAACACAACTTAATTAATGATGAAGCTATCCTGCTTTGCTTTTCTTGAGAAAAATAAACAAAGTACATAGGATCTCTCAGGAGATTATTATATCAAGAGCAACCACTTGTTATTTAGAGCTTTTGGCATAGAAAAGAGAAATATTAGTTATAATAGTCACATTTATATTAGAAGACCATATTTTAAATTTATTAGGTAATATTGTAGATGAGTGCTACTATTTCAATAGAAGCCCATAGAGAAATGTCTATATTTTTAACTATGACATTTAAGAAATTACCAAAAGCAGTAAGTTCATAAAGCTCACAATCAGAAGTAAACCAATTAGTTTCTTTCCTTTCTGCCTATACTAAAAGTTCATATTTTAATGAATGTAAATATTTAATCCTTTTGACCTTTCATCCCTTAAATACTCTAATATGAATCTACATCAGGGAACTATAATATAATTATTATAAGAAGCAACAAACTGTAGCCCATTCAAATACAGTACACATTTTAAGAGCTTTTCAAAAGGCAATGTTATCACTTTTTGTGTTTTAAAAAGATAATATTTGAGATCATATTTTATTCCATTCACTAGAGCACAAAATGTACAAAGAGAAATGGTAAAAACACTGAAAATATTTCAACAATAAGACATTGACTTACACAGCATTAGTAATTTTCAGAAATTCAAAATTGAAGCCTAGATTGGCTAATAGAACCACCAAATTCGAGCTATCCTTGGATTCTTAATATAATTTTTTTAAAGTATCACTTCAAATAAATCTTGCCAACAGTTCATTAAATGCTAATGGTTATACACATTGAAGTGGTAGGAAATATGAACCTAAAACATAGATTTGACCAACAATGGGAGAATTATCTAAGAATATACTTTAAATATGCAGCTTTTCAGCTTCTAGTTTCATAAAGGAAAAAAATCATGTCCTTAAAAGTAAATGAATTTTCACATATTCAATTTGAAAATGCTTCATGTTTTCTCAAATTGATTCTGGCATCTATCTAATTCTGAAAATTTTACAGATTAGATGAGACTGGCATTATTCTTTGACAAATAAGAATTTTGACACATAATGGCTGACCTGTGCCAGGTCATGTATGTGGCTTTGGTCAAAACTGAGTCCCCACTGTCTCTAAGAAGCACATATGGATAACGACAGAGGACCTCCCTCCCTAGCATCTACACCAACACAGCCTCCATTTGGTAGGTCAAGGTTTTCCAAGAGAAATTCAACACCAAGAGGCAACCTATTTCTAAAAGCAAGGTCATGAGGTCATTGTGTTGTAGAAATTTAGAAAAAAAAACAGATGTACTTTTATCCATGTGTAATTATTTCAAATGGACAAAGAATAGATTTAATATGTACTTTGGAACTTGGCTGATGAATTAACTTCTGGATTTGGACGCAAAGAATAAAGGAGGGAAAAAAGGGATAAAATATAACTGTAGTACTATTGACGTAAGCAACTGGGTTGTTAGTTCCATACCTAAAGTGTGGAATAAAAATATTGCGACAATGTTAAATAGATATATCTACAGCCAAGGCCCAGAAGCAGAAATTTTAGAATTTTTGGTACATAGAGTTAAATGATTAATCAGGAAAAAAAAAAAAAAAAAGAAAGAAAGAAAGAAAAGAAAAAAAAATAAAGTCCAGGTCAGAGCCCTGGAAATTCTACTATTTAGAATTCCAAAAAGATGTGAGGCCAGAAAGATGTAGGAGGAAAAGGAGGCATTGCAGAAGCCAAGAGAGGCAAGAAAAGGAGGTGACCCAGGGATGAGAGGTGAGTGCTCAACTGTATGAGATGCTATTGAGAGGTTAAGTAAAGATTTGGAGAGAAAAATAGCCAGATATGACCAACAGTTGAATCCAATGACTCAGAGGAGCAGGTTCCATGGATTGGTGAGCCTAAGACGCAGAATGGTATGGGTGAGAAAGTGACCATTCATAAGGAGCCAATTTATTTTAAAAACTTACAGGAAATAGATTTGTGATAGAGCAAGTAGAGCACAGTGTTAACAGCAGATTTAGATGGCAGTTTTGCAGGTACAGGCATTCCCTGTAAAATTTTTTCAACTTCACTGTATATCTGAACATTTTCATAATAAAATCATGGGGAAAATGCACAGGAAATATGGTCATCAAATTCAGGACTGTACTTCCCTGGCCAAGGACAGGCAGTGTGAAGAGAGAGAGAAGGAAATACAGATGGAGGAGCAAGCAGCACAGCCTCCACGGCAAGATTTTACTTCTTAAGCAGAGGGATCTGTACACTGGTATTCTTGTTATTCTTCACGTTGTGTTGTTTTGCATAAATTATATTACACAACAAAAAGAAAATAACTGCCTGTGAAGTATGGAAAGTAGATGAGTGAGCATGGATTATTCTTTGGAAAGTTTTGATTAAAAGAAGCAGCAAAATGGGGCAGTTCTTGGAGGGGGTTTGCAATCAGGTAAGTTTTCTCTTTGTTTGAATATATAACATGTTGGCACATTGTCTGGACTGGTCCAGTAGAAAGGAAGAAACTAATAATTTAAGGTTAGGGTGATTACCCATGCAGAGTCCTGCAAAAGGTGGCAGGGGAAGGGACCAAGAGCTCCAGTAGAGGGACCAGCCTCTGAGAGAAGCAACTCTTCATTCTTTTTAAAATCATGGCAATACAAGAGGAGGCATAATTGTCAAGCATTTTGACTCTCCGTTTAAAAAGAGATAATTCACCTCCTACCTATCCTGTGAACTAAAAGAAAATCTTAACCTTCCCTCCCCAAGACTGGCTGACTAAATGGACTCCCTTGTAGCCAAGGGGATACTCTAAAATCCATCTTCTGGCCATGAGAAGGAAGGTCAGACATGCCTCATCATGTCCCCCTCCCTTCTTGGAGATATCTTTTATTGACAGGCCTAACACTATGCAAGACAAACATGCTCAATTTACACAACATATATATGACCATAGCTTGTCTCTGATTAACAGACTTTCTTATCTTAACTTCAAACATTCCAAGCCTCTAGACAAAGCTTTATTACTTTAACCAATTACAAGTCAAAAAGTCTTTAAACCCACTTATAACCTATAACCCCACCCCCAGTTTTAAGATGTCCTACCTTTCTGGGCCAAACCAATGTATATCTTCTGTGTATTGATTTATGACTTTACCTGTAATTCATGTCTCCCTGAAATGTATAAAAACCAAACTGTAACCCACCCAAACAAGTCCACTTGCTCAAGACTTCTTGGCCTTTGCTCCACGCCATGGTCCTCAAATTTGGCTCAGAATAAACCTCTTTGAATTATTTTACAGAGTTTGACTTCTTTTCCATTGACATATCTGTCCATTTCTCTCTATTTTATTAATAACAGGAAGTCCAATATTAGCTTCTAATGATTGAGATATCTGCTTAGCCCCACGAGGCCAAGGTGGCATTTCCATAATTTATTGTAAGGTCTGATTTTTCCATCTAGCCTATATGCCACTCCAGAGGGCTGGTCCTCTGGGATCTTTCATCAGCACGCACTTAGCAAGATTCAGCATTGTTTCAGATGCTTTTCCTTGCCCCATTTATTTTCTTTTCGAAAGAAGAGTTCCATCTAGAAGCATGCTCACTCAGTCTCGGTTTCAGAAGGGTAGAGAGCTAATGAAGACTGCCTGATTTGCATCAAGTCGCTGACATATAGCATAATTAGAGATGCATCAGTGAATCAGCTTCATCTTAAACAATCTTATCCTATTTTTATTCAAGATGTTTATGTCATATGCATTTTTGATTGAATTATAGACTTAGCCATTGGAGAGGAAATGCTTGATAACCAGGTTTCTTTATCATTATGTGGTAATAACAAAAATACTCTTTTAGGTATGGTTGGAATCAGATGTTCTGTTCAGGAATTTGCCTTAAAACAAGGTGAATTACAAATGAAATCGAGGTGATTTCATAATCTACCTGAAAGATTATTTTATGTGTAAAAATATCATATTGTCATAAACTTTACAACTGATCGGTTAGCAAGCATAAGAGCCCAATCTGTTGCCCAGTCGTAGCAAGAATAACAACAATGATGGCAATGATAAAGGTGATGACCACCAGAATTTTTAGCCCACAGTGTGCTAGGTCTGTTGCTGAGCACTTTCCATGCATCCTGTCATCTGCTCTTCATAACAGTCCCTGGAGTGTATGTAGGATGAGCCCCACTGAACTCAGGAAAACAATGGAGCACAGAGGATAAGTGACTTGCTCAAGTCACATGGCATGGGCATCATAAAAATTGCACAGTTGGAATTTGAACCTGGATCCTCTGCAAAGCCAACTCCACCCATCATGAGCCTCCTGTGGAAAGGTCTGTACAGGATGCCTGGGCATTAACGTATATGCTCATTAGCCATTTTCCTGGCTTCTCTTGTGTCTCTTATTTGCCTTTTTTTCTTTTCCATGGATTTTTTTTCTTTCTGTGTTTTGTATATCTTAGTATGCCTCTTTAAATATTTTCTGTGAAGACAAGAACAGCTTTACTTAGACTGACAAGTTTAGACCTCAATAAAGAGTATTAAAGGAAACAGTCCTGAATTGGCAATCTTCTAAACTAGATTTCTGATTTTTATTCATACAGACATATAATTTACCATTCTTTGCAAGTCAGCTTAAGAATAAGAATAGTTCAGCATTCACACTGTGTGTGTTCTTGCCATTTTTGCTAAGCATATCAGCAAAAAGGTTTGTAATTTTTCTTTACTATTGTGCTCAGCTCAATTAATAATCTATCAGTATTGATCCCTCAATTATGACAAATGCACAATAATGTCAGATGTTAATCATCGGGCAAACTGGGTATGGGGTATACAATAACCTTTTTACTATCTTTGCAAATTTTCTGTAAATCTAAAATTATTCTAAAATAAAAAGTTTATTTTAAGAAATGGAACGGGGTTAGATGATATCATGTAGATACAAGTTTTCACGTCAGTGGGATAAATACCTAGGATTGTGATCACTGGGTTGTAAGGTAATTCTATTTTTAGTTTTTTTTTTTTTTTAACTGCTAAACTGTCATTCAAAGTGGTTGTATTCATCTTACATCCAAATGAATAAAAGCTCCTTTTACTCTATATCTTGCTAGCATTTGGTACTGTCCGTTTTGGGGATTTTAGTCATTCTAGTAGATACATAGTAAAATCTCTTGTTGTTTAATTTGCATTTCCTCAATCACAAATGATGTTGAACATTGTTCCCTATGCTTATTTACCACCTGTATATTTTCTTTGTTGAGGTGTCTGTTCAGATCTTTCACCCACTTTTTCATTGGAATGTTCATTATCTTGTTGAATTTTGATAGTTCTTTGTATATTATTGATACAAGTTCTTCATCAGATATGAATTTACAAATATTTTCTCCCATTCTAAGCCTTGTATTAATTCTCTAAGCATTGTCTTTCACAGGGCAAAAGTTTTAAATTTTAATATTAAGTTCAGCTTACCAATTTCTCTTTCATGTATTCTTTTTGATGCTTTTGGCTGTTTCATTTTTAAATTTCACTTCTATAGCCTGATATCATCACCCTGATTATTAACATATTATTTACTTGTCTGTTTCATCTCAAAATGTAGTACTCCTCTAGGCAGGGAATATGTGTATTCTTTATTCTGTATTCCCAGCACCCACAATAGTGCCTGTGTATAGTAGATACTCAAAAAATATTTGTAGAATTAGTCAGTCAATGCGCATGGAGAATAGCATCAGTGTCACACAAAATATGGATAATAATACTTCAAACAGGAAATAGAATTACTTTGAGGGGATATATTCAAATTATCTTACAAATGGAGTGGCCATAAATAAATGGGAGCTATTGTTGCTGTTATTCTTGCTGAAAGATTATAGCGTTTTCAAAAGGCAAGGGCTCACGATGGAAAGTTAAGGTGAAAGAATAATCTGCTGTTATCTTCCAATCTCTTGCAACAAGAGCTGCACACAGGGCTCTGTGTGGCTTAAAATGCTCCTGGGCTCTCAACTAATGCAAACTTTGGCATGAAAATACATTTTATTTAACAAAATATGCAACAGTTGAAACTACTGAAAATGTTAAAATTTGCATTAAAGCGAATCCTAAGGTATATGACATTTTCACATTTACACATTTTTCCTTCATATTTTCACATCAAACCTCTTTTTACCTTATTATTATCATATGTATCGCTAGGTTTTTTTATTTTTTAAAACTTCTGATGTTAAAGCTTCTGAAAATTAATTTCATTCCTGGATAGCATCCTTTTCAGTAGGAAAAAAAGATCTAAACTAATTAAAGATGATGTCCATAATGATGTGTTAAACTTAGGCCACTAATGATTCTCAAACTTTTGAAGTGTAAGATTCACTGGAGTACAATCTAGAAATAAAAATTTCCAGGGTCATTCCAGATATACTGAATCTAGAGTTATGGCGAGGCTTAGGAATCTGAATTTTTATGGACTACTCCCATCCTCATCCAGGGTATTCTGAAATAGGTGGTCTGTGAATTTCACTCTGAGAAACACTTGTAAATGGAAGCTTCTATAAGGAAGAGGAGGAGGCGTCATGAGGGGGCCAGTGAGCAGCAACGTGTGGCCACAGTGGAACATCACCAGATCCCAGGCATGGCTGCATTACTACACTGAAGAAAGACACCCACCATTTCAACTTCAAAGTCTGCCCTTGCTGGATCTAGTGCACATGCCCTTTATTATATTACTTGAATGGTAGCATTTTAAAAAGCAATGGACATGCACTTAGCAAAGTCCAGGCTCAAAGAAGTGAGACCCATAGAGAGAAATAAATTCTCTTTCTGATTCTTGCCTAAGATTTGCCTCTCAAATCCCTATTTTCTCTTCTAGCATTCTTTACTTTCCCAAAAGGGCTCCCCTTCAATGAAGATCTGCCTCCTCTACATAGGAGTGAAATCTTGCCCTAAGACCAATAGGAGCCCCAAGTAGAACACAGTAATTAATACACCATCATATAAGGGGAGTCAGGTAGCAGCAAAAATTCCCCCTTAGAGAAGCTGACCCTTGTGGAAAATGCTGCAGAAGAGAGGACAATCTACCCTCCCTGCACTGTGTTCTTACATATATATAGGGCAGCTGGAGGAGGAAGGGTGGGATTCTGTGACAGTGGGAACTCCCTGGTCAGGGAAACAGCCTCTGACCAGCTCTCAGCTCGGGAGTTTACACTGTTAGTAATGGAGTTTTTGTCGGACCAGCTCATTCCACCAACACCACACAATCAAAGAAGGCGAGGAAAGAGTGAGCCACCAGGCCATCAGAAGGTATAGGTTTGTCTCTTCTCAGAAATGTGAAGGATACCTTTCTCTCACCCTGTTACTTTTTCTCAGTCTTGTCCTCTGTGTCTTAGCCCATTGGTTATCATTTTTACTCAATAAACATTGATTGGGTAAAAATAAAATAACAGAACTCAACCAATAATATCACCATAGGGTTTCATATTTGAAGTTATATCAAAACAGACAAAAGAAAAGATGGTATGTGCAGTGAATGGCTTGGTCATCTCTTTGATTTAGGAAATGATCCCATGAAGAAGCCACCTCTTTCTTTCATCTGTACCTCCTTGTCACTTTGCTCCATGAGCTCCCCCTTAATTTTGAGTTAGGGCTAGATATCTCTCTGTCTACAGCCTGGCCTGACACATCTTGATGGCAGGGTCATGTCTTAATTGTTTTGATTTGTAATCGCCCAGACAGAGATTGGGCATTCTGAAAATGCTATTGTCAACTGAATGTAGGAAATCTAAGCAACCACTCCATGGCTTAAGAGGATGTGGAAATATAATAACAGGATGGCAGAGGAGAAGTTTTAAGGATGGATTGTAAGTCTTATGGCAAAGAACCAATGCTGTGTTACACCACTAAATGGATCTGCTTACTGAGCAAACATGAAAAAGGGTGCCTATCTCTCAAAGCACAGCTTTTGGATCTATTTCAAATTGAAGGAAATTCACAAATACAATATGTGAGCATTCCATTTTCAGCAGATGCAGTTACACACCAAATAAACAAATTGCATAAAAATTCTTAGACAATTAAGCCTATTATAAATTGGCCTTTTCAGCTGCATCCAAGGAAAGAGAGTAATAGCCAGCTGTATTCAATAAATAAAATCCCTTAAGAATGTATGGGAGACCCACATAAATGCCAGTAACAGACAAAAATATAAAAACATCTCCAACAGTAGTCAAATATCCATGGTCCATTAAGACCACCTCCATCTTTGTTCAAAATAATTGAGATCATTTCATCCGATCTGTTCTGGCTTGTTTCCTACAAAACATTGTTGTGTTGAGGATCTCTCTCCTCCCTACCTGCTTTCTAGATAAAGAAATGTCCCTTCAGCATCACTTCATGCAACCCTGAGCCTTTTTTCTTTGTATCTACAATTGCGGCTTCCTCTCTTCATATATGGTATGACACTTACTTAGCCTGGAAAAAATAAGCAAGCAAGCAAATTATTATATTCTTTGCTAACCATTAATGTTTCTCCACTACTCTTCTATTTCTCTCCTTTCACTTTGTGACGATCTTCTGAAGTATAACTTAAGTGCTCACTATGTGCAGGCATTGTATGAAGCTCTAAAGATAGAGATAAAAAAATAAAACCCGGACCCTCAGTTGGGCACTATACTTTGCAAAGGCAAAAAGAAATCCATGCACTATGTACTGTAATGATGACCAAAGAAAGGTCTGGTTAGCTTTTCAGCCTACAACAATTACTTCACCGTCTATTCTATTCTTTCAGCATCTATTCTTTCTTTTATTTACCTATTGACCTTTTAGCTTCCTGAAAATGCACTTTTTAGTATAATTAATGATACATTTCTAGCAAAATCCAAAGCATTTTCTCATTATCCATATCCTACAATCTCAGAAGAATTTCACATGGTTACAACAACGTTCTAGAGTCTAGACTGATCACTGTCTCCTTTACAAAATATCCTATTCCCTTGGATTTCCAGATTCTGTACTGTCTTTGCTCTCTAGCCACATTTCAGTGCATGCTTTCCCTCTCTAATTTATTTCCATTTCATTTTCTAATCCTACTTTGGCCTTTCTTCTAAAACTATACCTTTATCCCTTTACTCTTCTCTATCTATTGGCAAGTACTTAAAGAAAGCTCTGTGTCTGAAAGCTTCATTTATCAACTTGAAAGACTTTCAAATTTCTCTCTGTCCCCAAAGTTTCATTCCCAAAGCATTAGCCATCTGCTAGGCAGTCCTCCTCATTCATCAGTTTGAAATCAAAACTGCTCTCTCCCCTACCCCTACCACCCTTTAAGCCTTCCCAATTAAGTTGCCCTGGGCCAAAAACATAAAACAAATTTTGATTCTTATCTTTTCCATTCAATAAAGTGGAAAATCTTTTATTCTTTTTTGCAATGTCTGTGGCATTTAGTTGCTTATTTCTGTTCCCATTGCCACCACCTCAATCCTGGACCCTCAAAGTATTGTGTTTTGTTTCCCCTGCCATTACAATCATACCTAAGTAATCTGTCTGGGTCAAGTCTTTTCTCTAATTCAGTCAGTTTTTCATGAGGTTGCCATATTAACCTTGCTAAACATCACTTAAATGGGTAGTAACCAACCAGCTAGCTCTTTTCTTTCCTCCCTCCCTCTCTTCTTTCCTTCCTTCCTTTCATCATGTTATCTATACTCAGCCTAATTCTTGAACTCTTCCCAATTTGCCCCTTTCCCATCATCTTATATTTTTAACTGTATCTGAATATGAAATTTTTCATCAAATCAGGGCTTCTCTATCCATCCCCCAATTATCAACATCATTCTTGTCCTCTGTCTTTGGAAGTTAGGTCACTTAAACTGAAATACGTATCCCACTATTCTTTACAAATTTTTAATCATTGTTCAATTTAAATGTCACCTCTTTGTTAATTTCAGCTATATGCCTTTCTTTTTCCATAATTCCTTAAATGTTTAACTGCCCTGTAGATTTGACTGCCTAGTATATGCTTAACACATATTACCTGAGTACCTACAGAAAGTCAGGCTCAGTAATACACCATTTAGCATAGGATATATCTATCCATAATATATTAATATAGAATATAGAATAAATTAGGTTGTTTCTCCAAATAAGTCTTACCTATCTACCTCTAAGTAAACTACAAGCTCATAAACCTTTTATAATGACTAACTGTCATCAGCTGCCAAACGTGAAACACTAGCTCACTAACACAGATGGCTGAGTCATCCAAATGGGGCTGATGGGCAAGAACTGGATTAGTCCACCTCTTTATAAGTTAGCTCTCCAGTGGAATAACCTGAGATATTTAAAAACCTTGATGCCTGGGTCCCACTCTAGAGATTCTGATTTAATTGATAAGGGGCAAGGCCTCGACATCATAATTTCAAAATCTTCCCAGGCAATTCTAATATTAATGAAAGTTTGAGAACCCTAGTGCATAGTCCAGAAAGAGTTTTTGGTCCAGGAATATCTTGTTGGTAAACACCAAAAACATTCTAGCATTCTTTGTCCCATACTTTCCTTGGCTCAGAGCTTCACCAGCAAGGCATGATTGTAATAATTCCCTTGTCATTCCTCATTTCCAAGAAACTTTTCTGTATATGGTTCATGAGCTGCACAACTATCCACTCGTAGTTGGTTGGCACCACTTACAACCATCACCAGCTCTAAGTCACACTGAGCTATTTAGTTCTCTTCAGGAAGACTCACAAATGCTGATTCAGCTCTCCAGCATCCTACTTGGAAGGGGCCAGAATTGCTCAATAACGGAAGTAGAGCTATTGCCATAGGTAATACAGATCGATTTAGTAAATCTACTGTAACTTCTAACTGTTAAGTATTTTTGTAATCCTTTCTGACCTCATTGAGTAAAACAAACCATTGAGGTAAACACAACAATGATTGCCTATATTTAAAAAATGGATAAATTGAGGCTGAAAGTGGTTAATGAGTTAGCTTAAATAATCTATTTATTTGCCAAAGTAAGTTTAGAAATTGGATATCTTAACCAACCTGCCCATGCTCCACTGATTTCATGAGAAAGCCTCCTTTCTAAATATCACCTGCCATGTGCTAAAGCACCATGCTGGGTGCTTTAGGAGTAGAAAGAAATAGAACTACACATCATTGTTCTGTCCTGTTGAAGCTTAAAGTTAGAAAGATAATATACATGTATCCAATTACTTTAGTTATGTTTAAAATGGACAGAAACACACACACAAATATTTTGTCTTTACCCAAGTCTAAAACATAAGAGTTCTAAGTTTTGAGTACCATGGTATCTCTTGACAATTTATTCTTGTTACTTCTTTTAAATATAAATGCTATCATAAGCCTACTCAAAGACTTTTTTTTATAGATACAGGGAAATTTTTCACTAGAATATTCGAGGGTAAAATATAGTCACCACTCATACAGAGCACTTTTTAAAATCTGGCAGGCAGCCTAGGTTTAAAAAAGATGATGTATTTTTTAAATAATAAAGAAATCCAAACAACACTAATTTTAACCATATGAGATACAATAATAACATAGTTAAATAATTTCATCTATAATCTTACCAGATTACAGTATTTATAACCATAAATATTGTGATACTTCAAAAGAAAAACAATAAATGATTCTATATTAAAATATGAAAATGGATATGTGTGATATGAAAACTTTTGGCATTTACTCATGCTGAAAATAAAAAAAAGAGTGACAATACATTTTGAAAGTTTGATTTTAAAAAACAAAAACAATGCAAGAGTACAACTAATAGATTTAGTTTCAAAAGTACACATCACTTAGTAAATAAGCCATGTGTGGATGTTGGAGGCACTTTAAAGGAGGTTATTGGTTCTAAATGTGTTTCCACAATTCCATGATATTCCAGGAATATCATGTTCCATATTGTAAGACATATTTCTATTTTAGAAAGAAAGATATATTGTTTTAAAGTTTTCAATAACTGAATACCTTGCCCTACTCCACACTCCTTCCCTTGAAGCTCCTTTCTCCCCACTTTTCTCTGAAAATCAGCTCAGCCTCCCATAGGTGAATAAAATCTTGGTAATGGGTAAACAGGAAAATTGGATAAATCCAGACAGAATAAAGAGATTACAGAATAAGGAGCTGAGCTAGAGAAGGAAAAGAAAGGAGACAAGAGAAACTGTGGGCACCAAATTCGAATAAGAGACCAAGGACTTTGCTGTCAGAGAGAAGAGGCACCACTCACACCTGACAAGCATCGAAAGTGGATGGGAGATATTGGAAAGTGACAGAAACAAAAGAGAATGTTAAAGACTTTTACCAGTCATTTTTTTTGTTGCTATTTTGCTTACTATAGTAACATTTCCTTGAATTTGACATTGTTCAGGAAAAGGAACATAGGGTAGTTGAACTTTATACAGGTTACACACAGGCATCATTCCTGATGCATAATTTTTCTGTAATGAGAAACGGAGGAAGTTTAAAATATCCTCTAGAAGAGCAACCACTGTTAGCTGTCCTAAATTACCATCTTTAGAAATTTCTTACTCTAATACCCCTAAGATAGGCTGGCCAAGAATCATGTTGGTTATAATATTATTCCCACAAAAACACCATTTCATATAAGCCTCAAGAAAACTGAAACATTAATTTCTGTAGCATGTGTGAAAACTAACTTACAAGGAAAAAAAGAAGGAAAGCCTAAAAAGGGTTATTGAAACTGAACACGAAAATTTCTCACCATAAAAGATAAATGCTTTGAGAAAGAAGCTCAGGAACCAATCAAACCCCTCTCCACCATGCTATCTTGATTGCAAAGATGATTTTGTGGATGTATACATTTGTTCATAACTTATAAAACTGTGCACTTTCAATGTGTGAAGTTTATTATACGTCAGTCTACCTAAAAAAAAAAAAGAAAAAATAATAAAATCCAAACCAACTATCTAAGCTATAAATGGATAGAAACAAACAAGTGTCCACCTGCAATTCAGAAGGAATATCAGTGTTCCAACGCACTTGCTTGAAAACTTAGTAGGTTTCAAGTTACCAAAACACATACACAAATATACTCCATTCACCTAGTTGAAATATGGCACATTTAACATTGCAAATTAAAGTAGCAATTTAAATTAGGGTAATATAAATGAAATTATCTCTTGGGGGAAGAAGAGGTTGGGGAAGAAGAGGACAGCATGAAGACTAGCAGATGCTAATATAGAAGATGGGTTGATATTTCCATAAATACCCAGCTGTGAATTGAAAAAGTAGTAGGTTTGTGAGAAGAACAGGAAAAGACCACTCATTCACTTATTTATTCATTCATGCAACAAATATTTAACGAAATCTTATGAGTACTAGGCATTGCAAACCAATGATCAGCAAAAGAGACATGGTCTGGTCTCTTCCTTCATGAATTTATAGTGTGGCAGGAAAGAAAGTCACCTCACCAATTTTTAATTATCCCATGAAAAGTGACAAGGAAAAGATCCACGAAAAAGTATGACAAGAGTGTCAGAGGAAGTTTTTCTGAAAAGGTGTTCTTTGAGTTGGGATATGCAGAATGAACTGTCCCAAACTGTGCAAAAGAGGACAGTATGAGTAAAGGCCCTGGGGCAGGTAAACATAGTGTTTTTGAATAACTGAGGCAGGAAGTGGTCCCTTAAACAGATATTTAGGAATTAAGATCTATGAAACTTTATAATAGACTGTATTTAGAAGGAAGGAGAAGTAACAAGAGTGATACTAAGATTTATGCAACATGCAAGTGGATAGATATGTGTGGCATTCTCCAAAATAGGAAATGCAGGAGGGAGATTCAGCTGCACAGTAGTGTCTGTTATGATTTCATGGCCCTTAGAACTTTCAATTAAAAATGCTGAGTAGGACCACATCAAAATTTTAAAATTCTGTGTGTCAAAGGACACAACTGAGCAAATAGGTAACCTATGGAAATGGAGCAATTATTTGCAAATCACTATCTGATAAGGTATGAATATCTAGAATATATAGAGAACTGCTACGACTCAACAACAGAAAAACCACATGGCTTGATTAAGAAATGGGCAAAGGACTTTACACATGTATCCGAAGAAGTTATATGAAAAGATGTTCAACATAGCTAGTTATTAGGAAAATGTAAATCAAAATTCACAATGAGATGTCACCTCACACCAATTATGATAGCTACTATCAAAAAAATCCAAAACAAAACAAGTGTGGTTGAGAATATGGAGAAATTGGAGCCCTTGTACACTGTTAGTGGGAGTGTAAAATGATGCAGCCACTATGAAAAACAGCATGGAGGCTCCTCAAAAATTAAAAATGTACTTACCATATGATCTAACAATATCACTTCTGTGTATATATCCAAAAGAACTGACAGCATGGTATCAAAGAGACATTTTTAAATCTATGTTCACAGCAGTATTATTCACAAGAGGCAAAAAGTGAAATCAACCCAAATGTCCATGAATGGATGCATGAATAAACAAAATATGATATATATATATAAAATGAAATATTATTCAGCTCTAAAAAGGAAGGGAATTTTGACACATGCTACAATGTGTATGAACCTTGAAGACATTATGTTAAGTGAAATAAGCCAGTCACAAAATTATTAATACCAATACATACAATTCTATTTATATGATGTATTTAGAGTAGTAAAACTCATAGAAGAAGAAAGTAGAATGGTGATTGCAGGGGCTTCAAGGAAGGAGATTGGGGAGTTGTTTAATGGGTACAGAGTTTCAGTTTTGCAAGATGAAAAAGTTATGGAGATTGGCTGATCAATGATGGGAATACACTTAACACTACTGAACTGTAACCTTAAAAATAGTTTATGATTTTATGTTTTGTATTTCACTATAAATAAAAATTTTAAAATGCTCAATGAACAGTATGACAGCTAGCTAAATAGATAGGTAATTGATCCACCTATCGCTACCTAGCTAGCTTTGTGAGGAAACCTGTGGACTGAAAGTATAAATTTGGGAATCACAGGAAACAACAATAATTTTCTTATGCTACTTCACATTTTTCTCCCCCTTCATCCTTCAAATCTTGACTTTTCCGTAACTCCATAAGAATGAGGTCTTCCATCCCATCCTCCCTAAAGCCTGTTTTTCATCTACCAAGGGAAAACAACTTGAAGATTTTGAAGTAACAGCAGGCATGGAGTATCTGTAGCTGTGCTACATTGCAACAACAACAAATATCTCTATTTGTGCACCTAAGTCCAGAAAACATTAAAAATGACCAGTATAGACAGGAAGAAAATAAGACTATTCCTTTGAATGAATATCCACTAATTCTAGAGAAAAATCCATTGTTTGCACATCAATATACATCCCTCTTGAACAAGATTTCCCTGCCTACCTTGTTTGCGAACATCCTCTACAGCAGCCACCAGCTCTTCTTTGAGATCTTGACTCTCCTTAGCGATCTGCTCGCCCTTTTCCAGGAAGTTCTGAGTGGCTTGCTCCACAGAGGCAGCCAGCACGTGGGCTTTCTTTGACCTCCCTTTCTTTTTACCAGATGGACCTTTGTTGCTTGTGTTGACAAGTGTCGTCACCTTAAATATAAAAGAAAAATATCAAACTATTCTGTAAAACTGTCCAGAAATATCATGTTAGCATCCCATAATTTCTAAATACCCCATGTGTATTAGATCATGGGATTTCATTATTAAATCATGAGTGCACATCACATAGCTTCATCACATACCCTCATAAGGAAAACTGTGGGAGAATATAGATTGGCATTATTTATTTCCTGTAGAAAAACCATGAGCGTACGAATAAGTAGAAACAGTAGACTTGCCAGTAGCTCAAATTTTCCAGTTCACTCATTTTCACAGATTGACAAGTACAGTGCTCCTGGGAGGAATCAGCCTTGGGGAGGAAAGAAAAGCAAAGCAAATGTGGAACTGCCTCTAAGCATCAAGTTAGGAGAACCAATATCCAGTCTTGAGCTATGTAAGTCAGGGCAGAGATGAATGAGCAATTAATAAATCGTGGGCAGTCAATATCCAATATGTATGTGTTACTTTCTAAGGACTTGGGAAGGTTTTTGCTATTTCTGGTTTCATCTTATAAAAATAAAATGGCAAATTTGATGTGAGAGGACTAAATGATTCAAGCTCAATGTTAATCAGCTAAAGTTTCCAGAATCAAAATTAGATTTGCATTTATTATCACTCCTTTTCTATGTATCATAATTTGGACATATATCTCAACTGCCAACTTTTTTTAGCACTGTATCTAGAGCTATTTAATTTGTAACAAAGCTTTTAATATCTTTCAATCAACTTATTATCTCCTATCGATGTCCAAACCTTTATTTTCTATCATCGAGAAGCTTGGAAGGGAAATGAATGCAACTGCTCCATATTCTGTTCAGCAAAAGTTACCAGTCATGTTTACAGCTATATTTTTTTTAAATCAAGTTCATAAGAATGTCAGTTTGGTGCTTTATTTTCATTGACATTTATTTTGTTTAGCAGACTAAAGATTTTCTTTGAGGTTATCAAGAAAGCCAGTCCACAGAAAAGTACCAAATGCTGTGGCATTTGAGGTTTACTCCAAATCCCAGAGCAAGCAAAGCGATTAGTCAAAGTCACAATTAATGGCCAGTTTATAGGGCAAGAGATAACACTGAAAGAAAAAAGTATTGAATATATGTGAACTAAAATGATGAATATAGGGAGAGCCAATGCTTAAGAAATGGTTAATGCAGTGTTGGAAGATGTCATATTCAGCTCTCTTGTGATTGCTAAAAACTTATTATAGATACAGTGAACTTAAGAGAGACTATAAGGACATTTAAGTACACACACTAGATAGACAAGAAGGGTAAAATCATTAAAAATAACAATGTCAGATAATGGCGGATTAGCTGTAAAATGTGTATGTAATGAAGCACGCAATGTAGTCTTTTCAGTTCCACCCACAACGAGGCAACCATTAGAAAATAGACAGCTTGTCACAAGGATTGCTTTTCTGAGGTGCAAGAAGGAATGTTCTCCTTAATGAGGATTTACTCTAATGCACTGACATACTACTCTTCCAAGAATCTCAACTGCTCAGGACAGCCAATACCTGCAAACAAGCACATAAACCCCTTTAAGAAACACAGCATCCATTTCTAAAACCTCAATTTAGGCTAGGCTTTTTTTATCACAGGAAACTATTCCCTATTTTCACAGAAATCTCATTAATTCTCATTTTATACATAATTCCGATAAATTTTGTAATCTAATTTTTTAGACTTCACAAATTAGAAAGAAATAGAGGGAGGAGGGAGCTGTTGATTTTACGTAAACTGACAATTTTAAGAAGTCGAAGCTGATAGTGATTCTACCGAAATAGCTACTTGACTATGTCGTGAGTTCATTTTCTGCAGAGGCAAAAATGTTTCAGCTCTTCCGTTCCTCTGTTCTCTCATGGTGTATGACTGTATTAAGCACAGTTTAGGTAATAATAATAACAAGCCAAGTGTCAGTTGTGTGGAAAAGAAAATGTTGAACATTACCAGGAAGTTCCCAAGAAAAATGTGATTACCTACAAAAGAAGCAAATCAATCCTCTTTTAGTATAAGCTCTCATTTACTTAAGGGTGGAAAAGCATGGAGGGAGGAAAGAGAGAAGAACAGAAAGAAAGGGATGGGCCTCCATAAAGGTTCATGTCTTAATCAGTTTAGAATAAAGAAACACTTGTCAACACACTCCACTGCTAATCAGCGTTTCATTGGAGTACAAAGTCAATTAACAAGAAAAAAGAAAGAAGAGGCATACATATTAGAAAGGTAGACATTAAATTATATCATTACAGAGAATATGATTCTCAAGAAAATGCAAAAAAAATTAAAAGACAATTAGAACCACTGTTAGAGCAAAGAGCAAGGTGGCTAAATACTAGATGAACAATAAAAATCTAACAGAAGAGCAGTAACCAAGGAGAAATAAAGTTTTAAATATTCCATTCGCAATAACCATAATTTGCTATGATCAGAGATATCCATAACACAACATGCAGAATATTGTATGGAGAAAATGACAACATTTTCATGAGGAGCACAAAAGGTTACCTAAACAATAGAGAGACACGCCATATTCTTGGATAGAAAGACTCAAGATTGACAAGATGTCATTTCTGCCCAGTTTATTCTACAATTAGCATTCCAGATATTTACATAGTAAGTCAGCAAGAAAGCTAAGAAAATTTCCTCTCGCTCAGTTCAGTTCTTATTTTACTGTAAATGTAAAAGCTTTTGGTAAACTAGGATTATTAGGATGGACTATTTAGGATGTAAATATGCAGGACTCCTGTGGCTTTCTGATCAGTATATAAAATGAGCAGAAATAACAAAAGTAGTCTAGAGCCAATAGAAGGTGAGAAAGTAAGAGTGTATCTTTTTAGGGTTAAAGATACTACTCCTGGGAGTCCTCAGGCTAGCCCTCACTGTGCAATTCTTTGATTCAGTCCCACTCTCCTATTAGCCATGCATATTCTCTCATCACTCTGTAAGAATCTATGACACTCTACAGTGTTGTACATCTTCCTTCTCTCCCACTTGAAGCTGCCATTTTCACCTTGATGTTATACGCCTTTACTCTTCTCAAGCTATGCCTATATTAAAGTTAAGATTAGTCTGCTTCAGTTCTATCTTGGTATTTTACAAGTGAAGAAATACAGCCTAGCAAAACACCATAGGTAGAAAAAATAACTTCCTCAAATTCACATGGCTCAAGGGAAACTAAAGGCTAAATGATTCTTGTGCTCTATACTGTATCTTTGGAATCTAGAACTCAGTACTCGCCTCTTGTTTTATCTTCTAACCGAATCAGAGCCTATTAAAGGATAAAATAATTTTAAAATGTATTTGTTCTCCACATTTGTCTCACTACATTTATGTGTATCCTACTGGTTGCCTTTCATACAGGGTGATATTTAGATAACTTAAGGTATATTTATCAATGTTAGTGAAATGTTAACCAACTATTACATCCTACTTTCCTGCAATGCCCTGTGGCATCTGATATGTTTAAGAGTCTCAGACTAAACTAACACATCAGGGCTTTTTGTGTACGTTGAGAGCATAAGAAGGACAAAGGTATTTCAATAACCTTGTAACTAATCAAATGACAGATCTTAGGGTCCTACGTAACCGTGATCTTCTACGGGTAAAACAAAGAAGAATAAAGGGAGTTGTTGTTCACTCATGAAGAACAAAGACGTATTACAGATCAAGAATCAAAAAGTTTTTAATGAAGAAAATCAATACTTGGACCCACAAATCTGTCCACCACCCTCAAGTTAGTTTAGTTAGGGTTAGTCAGCTTCTGTATAAGAATGTAGTTGGATCCATGCCTGGATGCCTTAGAGAGGTCAGAGTAGCAGGAAACATTCTGATCAAAAGGCAATAGCCACACAGGTGGGCTGATTGCTGGAGTTTCAGGATCTGTGCCTAAGGTTTGACACCCAGACTGACAATAGCTCTTGGTAGAGAGTACTTACAGGCTTTTAAGTGTCTAGTTAAATGCTAATTAGCAGTCTTTTAAGGAATGGTTTATTCTATGGAAATCTCTGGTTGAACTTTATGCCTCCCTCTACCCACAGCAGGGATTCTCTTTAATCCCCACTCTCACCTTTCACCCAAGGCAAAAATCATTCAAGATCTACACACTCTTTTCCTCTCTATCAATTGACAAGTATATTTTTTGTACAGTAGGAAAAAATGCAAAGTCCAAGCAACAGAGACTAGTAGGAATAGCATGAATGTTGACACATGTAAAAATGGACTTGATGTTTTCCTAGGCAGTAAGGTGATCAGTGTTACTTGAAAATAAGGCTAACTGATGAATGACACAGAAATTGGGACTAACCGAACACCGCTCATATGCACAGATGGAGGTAAAACTCAAGGGAGATCAAGCAGGTGGGAGGGGGGTGGAGGGCATGGGTGAAATCAAACCTAATGGGTACAATGTACACTATCTGGGTGACAGGCACATTTATAACTTTGTCTCAAGCAGTACAAAAGCAATCCATGTAACCAAAACATTTGTACCCCCCTAATACTCTGAAAAAAGAAACAAAGAAAGAAAGAAAGAAAGAGAAAGAAAGGAAGGAAGGTAGGTTAGATAGATGTGGTGGAATGAAACTTTGAAAGGCTTTAAAAGCCAAGCTAAGGAAATCAGATTTCATTAGTCATTGCCAATTTTTTTTAAAAGAGAAGCAAGCATACGTTTAAAGTGTCCGTTTTCTCTTTCCATTCATTTCTCAGCCTACTGAAATTTTGCTGTCATCCTCGCATCTCCTGTAGCAGAGTCCTCTTAAACTGATCTCTCACTGAGGTAATTAATTGGTTGCCAAAATCAAATTATTTTTATCATTTCTTAACACTCTGCCACATTTAGTGCTGTTGACTCAATTCCATTTCCTCTTAGAAATATCTCCTGGCTAATTCTCTTAGCAATAATCTTTTCCGTCTCCAAACTCATATAGCTTGAAAAAAGACATACATTATCTACCACCAAACTCACTTCTCTCTGTACCCATCTTTAACTCTCTCCCTCCTATACCAGGAAAGACCTGCTGCTACCATCACCCCTTAACTAATCTTCTGATCACACCCTCCAGACTCTTTCATTATCTACGTCAACATCCCTCTAAATCTTGGACATATCCTCTCTGCAGGCTCCTCAACCACAAACTAGGAAGATACTCAACTTTTCTCCAGCCCTATCCCAAATATTTTCTCAATCTCCCTGCCTCTCACTAAAGAAGAGAAGAAATTCTGCAGGTCACAGATAAGACTACAAGTGGTAAAGGGCCCTAGGACCTTGATCTAATAATGGTCCCAGTGATCCCTGGCCAGTGGAAAACCTCAGCAACAGCCAGAGGATGCACACCATCATTTTCAGATATGTTGACTGTGTGATTTGAGTATATAACGGAGACCCAGGCTGGTGTAGACCCGTGAGTAGTCCCATTATTCCTGCACAACAGCAGTAGTGGGGTGGCCAGTACCATTTCATTCTTTTTTCTTTCTTGCTATGTGTGCTAGTATAAGGCCATTTGTCTATCTGACTAGGTCTCTTCTACTTGATCTGCTTCCAGGACCTAAAAGATTGATAGAAATTAAATACTTCTTTTCTTCAAAACAATAATAAGCAATAGTGAGAGCACCAAGGCACTTTGTCTTTGCAACTCTGTCACACTTTCCCCAAAACAGTAACAGTGCAATTTGTCCAAGGTTTACTCATGTGGCAGTCAACTGAATATGTTTAGAACACTAATAATCCAAATGAGTTCTTTTAAGTACCAGTGTCGCCTGGGCTTTTAGAAATGTAGAATTTCAGGCCCCACCCTAGACCTACTCATAGGTCATTCATATGTACATTGAAATCTGAGAAGCACTAAATTCTAGCATACTGATTTTCCAAATTTACAGAGTCACATAGATGAATTTAGAAAATAAATTTCTGGACCTGCTCTACAGATCTGATCAGGTAGGTCCAGGCTAGGGCATTTTGCATTCATCATATGATACTAAGATTTACATGGATTATTGACTTTACTTTCAGAAACATTTCTCCAGGAGTCTAGCTGAAGCACAGGAAAGTAAGAGAGAAATCAGTGACTTCTAACAGGTAAACTCTTCCTCTCATTTTAAGGAGCATGACACATCTTGAGTCCTCAAAAACAACTTGCTGATGAATTGATTCCCTGGCTCCTGGTAGGAAGGCAATCTCCTCTATCAAGCAATCACAAGGAACTTTGAAAGGTCAGAGTATACAGATGTGAATGAAGTGAATTAAGCAATTCTTTGAGCTCCCCAGAAACATCAATAAAGGAGAACCAAGAGCTGCAAATAAAAAGGATAACTTGGGCATCGTTTTGCTAGATGCCTAAAGACTCAGGCACTTTCCAGACACGAGTAGTAAGTCTTTGTGAATTCTACTGCTGTGCTGCTCTAAAGTAGTTCATTTTTCATGATTACTCATGTAATGCAAGAGAGGGCTTGATTGCTGCCACAATTTAAAAAAAGTTAAAATTAAAAAAGTTAGAAATTCCTTAAAGAGGAAAACTGGTATAACTTAAAATAGGAAGGGCTTAAATACTCCAATGGCAATATATTTGATAATGTCAAACCTCAGGAGAAATCTTAATTCAGGTTTTAATAACCAGTTAAAAGTGAACTGCCAAGTAATAAGTCAAAAAGCTATTTTCCTTGAATTATTCTTCCATGACAACCTGATTTCATCCATTTAGCAATTACACAGTAAGCACAAATATGGCTTGTGTTTTTTCCTCATAAAATATATGAAAAGATATATACTCACCTTCAAGTATACTCTATTAGAAGTTATTTCCTAGAGCAGAATCTCTATGAGATTTAAGGTATATGTATGTTGTACACATTGAAGAGAAGAACAAAATGGCAAAGATAGAGAAGTTCTAGAGCAAAAGTAGGTGATAATACAGACTTACTTCAAGCTCACTAATAATCAAAGTAAAACTTCCATATCTTAGAAACTATTGCACAAGGATCTCTTGTTGAACGGGTCATTTCAACCAAACACAATTCTATATGCCATTTTAAATAAAAAGAAATAAATCATAAGAACCACAGTTATTGATGCTTGCATATCTTTAAAAGTCAGAATCAGAAATAATACTTTTAATGATTCATTAATAATATGTAGAGGGGGAAAAAAACCCTCAAAATTAGTCTGTCTCTTTTCCTTCGAAATTTCCTCCCAGTTATCTGATACTAACCTTGTAGAATTTACACACATGCCCACTGATACTGAGACCTGGGATATCAACATTTTTAAACCTTGGAGATACGGTTTTATTATTTAATCTAAGACAGGCCTGACCTGGTACTAATTAGTTATTGCTAAAAAGGAAGCCTATAATTAATGTCTTACATTTAAGTTATTTTTTGTAGACTTACCCTCAACTAAAGGTCACAAGGCAAGCCTTCTAACTCAGTTGCTTTGGTGTACATTTCCCCAATACTTGATCTTGGAGAATATAAATCCAAGAAGTAGAAATTCAAAAATAAACCCCAAAATAGATATTCTACAACTGAGTGTTGAGATATTTTTATGGCCAAGTTGAATAGCCAGTCATAGCTGTATTAAAATTTTCTAGGCTAAACTTTCTGTGGCTGCAAGTTACGTAGTAGAACATTTAGGCACTGGATCACCCATTCATCTTCTAAGTAAGAAGTGATTCAAACACACTTCCTAGGAAGTATTTCAGTAGTGTCTATCAGCTAAGAGGAAGTAGGGTAGCCTTTTCTTTAGGCACATGTTCTTCAGAAGAAACTCATTTTTCCTTAGGTATTGTAAAACTAATATTTTTTCCATTCTTTACTAAGACATAATGTTTCATATTTAAATATCTACATAGAGGAGCTCCATTTCTCATAACCTCTATAGAGTGTGATCTAGATCATGGCCATCCAAAATCTTGTCTGAAAGAAACATTTAGTTTGCTTGAAGGATGTTTTGTCCATCTCTTTCTCGCCACCTATTACAAAATGTCAACCACTCTAAATTAAAGCAGATGAGCAAAAGAGAGAAATAGTATTATGCTGGACACTAGTAGAAATGTTTTTACTCAGTGTGATACCTCTTACCTCATTGGGTATTACTGCACAGAGTCACTGTATGCATGCTAAGGTTATTGAGATAATATTCCTCATGTTACAGAGAAATTTCTGTATGATTTCAGTACCAAGAATATTGATGCTTCTCCTTAAATATTGGTGTGATTTTATTTTATGGACAATAAATTATGCAATAAATTAAGATTTCCTTTTTGCACTGTCTTCAAAAAAGTTTAACCCAAATTTATGGTACCTGCTAGAAGGAATACGATTCAATGGTTATTATTACCATATTCATCTCAATCTTGGCTCCTTATCTATGCTTACATTCATCTTGCTTTTTAAAAAATTCACTTCCTTTAAGACATTTTAACATTCCTGTATTTTATATATATATAAATATGCTTATATTTATATATATATATCTTAAAATCTCCTGAAATCATTGCTGGAAGACAGTAGGATATATTATATTTCATTAATTCTAAGACATGCCCTTTTTTTCCCACAGTTTAACATACACGAAATAAGAATGTGTCCTACAATTTATGTCGTTTTAAAGTTATATTTGATAATGCTTAATTTTATTCTTAGAGATATCTCAAATATATATCTTACAACTTATGGCATTTTTGATTTGATAAAACAAGACAAACCAAGCAAACAAGAAACTAACTTGTTTAAAGTATCTATTGACAACCTAGGTTTTCCCTGAATCTACACAACTTTCAATATATATACTTGCAGCCAATGAGATATGATGCTCAGAATTAAGATACTAAAGTAATGTCAGACATTCACGAAAGGAGCAAGTGCTTAGAACTGGGAATTTTAAATGAGTAAGAAGGCATTTCTCTTTTTCAAAATCCTAAATATTTTAATCATCAGTACCGATCTGAGGAAATCCATAGTGTTTAGAATGTCCTTAAAAATCAAAGATCCAACTCTATTCATGACTCTCCACTTTGCATTTACCAAGGTTAAAACAAAATGAAACAAAATAAAACTAGACTGTTCCAAGAAAGGGTAGAAGCCAATCTGAAATCATGCTAAACACAAAATATTTTCCAATCAACATTGTTAGGAAAAGGATTCAGTTTACTCAAACTCCCATTTCCTTCAAATTCATCATCTTTGTGGTCTTTGATTGACAAGGGCATATGGTTTGACATTTTCCTCCCTTAAGGTTAGAGGACTCCAACACAGGGTGCACATACCCTATGCAGAGTGGTAGACAATCAGTGGGACGCAGGATTCTATATTACTTTTTGTCTAAAAATATATAAAAATAAATGAAGGCTGACTACTGCTTCATATAAAGACTTACATTAGCACCACCACCAATCTCTACATCAGATGGTCACATGTCATTTATGATGAATTTGGTATCTTGAGGGAATGGTAAGGGTCCACAAATGCAAGGAATAGGCAGTAGTGACCTACACTTTAGTATATGCCTGTAAGTGGATTTAAGGATTATATTGTCTGTTTTTCACACACAAACACACACCACTCTGCAAAATGGAACAGAGACTTAAAGAAACATGAGCTTGAAGATAGTACTAAAAACACACACACAAGTAAACTACAAGAAGACACACAGCTGACACTGCCTCTACTCCTAATGGAAGTTCTTTGTCAGCTGCATTATGAAGTTGAAAAAAAAAAGCAGTCTAATCAAATCTGGTAGGTTGAAATAGGTAAATATATCCATTATTGCTAACAATGAATCTCATCCCAGTTTACTTAAGATGTTAACTAATGATGGTTTAAAGAAATTATGATTTGTCAAACTTTAAAAAGATAAGAATCCAGAAAATTTAGCCAGTAGAGTTATATTTTTATATATTTATTTAATCTCAGCAAGAAGCAAATTTATTATTTTTATCATAGTGGAGAAATCTGCTGGGTACCATCAAATCCACTTCTTTTTCCTCTGTGCAGAGTGAGACTATATGTTCCAACCTTTCTTAAAGTTGATGTGGTCAACTAACAAATTCCAGCCAATGAAAGGTGAGCATAAGTGATGTGTGCTCTTCTCAACCCGGCCCATTAAAATCATCCCCCATGTGTGTTCCCTAAGCTGGCAATCGTGGAAGCCAAATGAAGATGATGAAGCCAAAATTTGGAAGGAGCCCAAGTTCCTAAATTTCCCCTTGGAGGGGAGTGACTCATGGATCAGAAAGACCTATTTGGATATTATGTAGTGAGAAGAAAACTTCTACTTTTTAAAGTCTCTATGATTTTGAAGCTTGTCTGTTACAGCAGCTAACATTAAGTGTATGGCTGCATTATTTATACTTAACAAATAGAATGTTTTTAAAAGTTTATATCATCCTTTTTAAATGTCTATTTTATGTACATTGTATAATGTATGTAATATATTATTAGTTCAGGAAAGACTGCTCATTTAGAAAAGTAAATAAATAACACATACATTATATATATATGTGTGTATATATGTGTGTGTATATATATACACACACACACACACACACACTAACAGAGACATGTACAAGCAATGTTGTTTGATTTCCTACTGTAAGGTACTATGATAGTATTTCTATTATATCATTCAGTGGATAAAACTTTGTGTGCAAGTCTCACACTTTTAATGCAGATTTTATAAACTTTTTTTCTGTGCATTGATGAGAACAAGTTCCCATTTTCCACATGAGAAATTTTAAATAGCCAAGCCTTTGTTCTTGTACAGTTTGGGGAAACCATTCTCTTCACATTTCAGTGACCTAGGAATAACTCGATTGCCACTTGTGTTTCTCAGAGCAGGAAACAACACAGAAACAAAGACCACAATGCTAGTTTTTCAAGTTAGATTACTAATATTTTCTTAAGGTAAAGAACCAACTACTGAATCCAAGAAGAATTCTTAAATGTTAAATTGCAAGAAGCCAGTTAATGCCTTTAGTAAATTGCGACATTAGCATAGATAATGTTAAATAAGTCAACAATAACTACCATCAGTAGTTCAACGTGTTTATAAAGGCTTTTCTTTTTTTACATGTTCCTTGTGGACTTTACAACCATTTACTCTTTCTTCTGTGATTTAAGAAGGAAACAGGTGTGATTTCTGCTAACCAGGAAAACTTTACCTGAATGTTTATTTTAGCTCTTAAAGAGACAAATTGCATCTGGTGTTAAAGAACAAGAACAAAGTTACAGGATAAATATTTTTCCCTCCTCCTTTTCAATTTGAGAGCACATTAAGTACTTACTGCCAAATGCTTAAGTATATCGCCAGTGTCAGCATTTCTCCTCCAATACTTCCAGCCCCAGTGCACCTCACTGACCACCAGCCATATTTTCAACGCACTAAAATCCTCGCCAAGCCCCCACCAGCCATGTATTTTTTATTTATGTCCACTCACAAGCATGCCAAATTAACCTTTATTTTGGACCAAAATGATAAGCAAAACCCAAGGTGTAACTGAACCCACAACCCCCCCAGCACGAACAGGTCTGGTGGTTGGACACCTCCCTTGTCACGTAGACCTGGATTATGAGTTTTGGGGAATTATCAATCAATTTAAGTACTTAATAATGAAAAATACATTAATCAGTTTGAGAAATCAGGAAAATGTTGTTCAGAAACAGATTAATCACATTCAGCAAAACTAGAGATGATAAGAGATCACAGGGCTCCCAGAGACCACACTTCTAAGAAGCAAGTCTAAACCGTCAATGAAATCATAGTTGCTTCATCACCATGCCCTATCTATTCTTATTTTATTTGATAAAGCTAGTATTTGTTTTTATTAAGTATATTGGGTAGAGGAAATATTCAAAATTAAAAAAATTTCAAAACAAAGAAACTTTCCTATAACCTAAACAAACAAAAAACATATTCCTTTGTGGACCAGGAGATTTTAGTCTTAATCACACTGATCTTAACAATAAAATAAAGGTTAATCAAACTATCAGGCTATTCAAAAGCACTAGTGCATAAATATTAATTACTTTTTTCTTATCTAATGTTCTAAATTTATTGAAAGACACTCCTCAGCAGGAAAGTAAGAATATTAACCTCATCTTATCAACTGATTTATTAATTTTCTCACTTTTTGGAGTAACCATTCCATTTATTCTCTGTCTCTGTCTCTTTCTGTCTCTCTGTCTCTCTCACTTTCTCCCTCTTTTTCTCTCTCTGTAGCGTGGGAAGAATTATAACCTATTTTTTTTGTTGTTATTTTTTTTTCTGTGTATGTTCACACTACCTTGAGTTTTATAGTTTTGTCATACGACATACATTTAAAAAAATACTTTTTCAAATCCTGGTAACTCTGATACATTTAAAATATAAATTTTAAGCTGCCTTTTGGAAATACTGATAAGGAGCTTTCAATTCTTAATGAACTCAAAAATAATAGCTGGATTTACTACTAAAATGAAAAAATATATAATCCATCAGCATTTCTTGGAATAGAACCTACATTACTAGTCTCATATAAAGAAAATGATACTTGGAAGCCACAGAGAGATAAGTTTAAAATACAAAACCTACTAAGTTCTGTTAAAAAAAAAAAAAAAAAAAAAACCTGTTTCCCCGCTAGCATATATAAAAATAGTTTCTTCCAAATCAGAAAGCAGAAAAATCCCATCGAAATCTCATCCTTCTGTTGTTGATTAGTTTCTTCCATAGAATCAAAATAAATCATCATTAATAATACTATTTTGCCCTTTCCTTATAAAAGCCCTAAATACCACCAAGTGCTTTCCAGATATGCCTAACTCATTACATCGTGGATGTATTTGAGAGTGAGGGAAAAGAAAGTCAGGTAAGGACATTAAAGCTCTGGGAAATGTGCCTGCCAGAGGTCATAAAGTCTGTTGAAGAGGAATAATTCAGGTTTTAATTTGTCCAACACTTGCAGTTTATTACCCTAAGATCATGGTCAACACATGTTTGCCTAATTTTACACATACTACAAATTTCTAAAACCAAAATCAACTGCTTTTATGGTGTGAAAACGGATGCGGCTGCACAATTTCATTACAGTATGCATGGCATACCCCATTTTTACAAGATTCCCTTGCTTTTCAAAGAAATAATTACATCATATACTGACATTTTCTGAGTTTGAGATGTAAGTGTACATTATTATTTTCCCATTAAACTACAAACTGCTGGTAAAATGCCAATGACTTGAAAAAAGGCCACATTGGCATTTTACTGCAGGATCGTCTTCTTTATGGCCAGAATGCCAGCCTTCCACTGGGACGCACTGCCACACTGTCACGCCGCGTTCCTTAAGCATCACTTCTCAGAGGCTTCAAGGTTCTAGGGAATTGTTGATGAACTAAAGGGGAAAATGAGCAGGTTATAATTATGCTTGTCAAGATTCTTCTTGTGAACCTTTATTTGGACAATTCACAAAAATGAAAGCTCATTTTCCAATTCAGGATATCATTTCTCTTTAAAACCAGTATTAGCATTTTTGAAATTGCAGAATGGGTCCTGGGTAATTAGTACTGAAACATTCAGTATTGTACAGCGAAATGTCAGTAAAAGAAAGTGGCATGAGGTAAGGGGAAAAGTACAGGCTTTGGAGCCTGCCACTGCTTATCTGAGTGATAAGTGACTGAATCTGAGACTCAACTTCCTGTTTTGAAGAATGAGGATGATTATATACATCTCATAGGGATGCTGTGAGATTTAAATATGACAGTTTATTTAAGGTACTTAGCTTTGTTGCCAAAAGTATGCTCAAAAAATAACACTGAACACACAACCATTAGGGAGAGAGTCCTGAACATGAGATCAGAATATTTGAACCTGTGCCCAAGATGAGCCACTTATAAGCTGTATAAAATTGAGTTCAATTAATCTCTTTGGGTCTCACCTTTTTCCAGCTATAAATTAAAAATGATCCTCCCCAAGTTACTTTAAATTCTTACATCCTATGTGCTAATACAATAAAAATTCTTGACTTCTAGTTCATGATGGTAAGTTTTATGTACAAATATCTGAGATCTGTTCTTTGCAGCCACTTAGGTGGACTAAAATAAATGGAAAAGTATCACTTTAACAATGAATTTTTACGTAAAAATTAAGAGGGATTAACAAAGGAATACCAGAAATCTCCTTTCCTGGGATCTTTCCAAGTAATTTTGGTAGCTTAGCTGAAGCTTCTCTGGGGCTATGTGTGTCCTGCTGATGCCAGAACCACTCCAGTCCTCTAGCAGAGTACGGGGTGAAATTCCTCAACAAGTGCCATAATTTTCTATAGATACGCTCTTTATTTTTTCATAGTATGTTTTTTATAGGTTTCTAGACTGAATATATTTGTACAGAACCATTAAATGAGCTTAATTACAAAGTCCAATCTTTTTTGTTGTGAGCAATGCATAATTCACACGTATTTTCTTTACATTTTTCATACAGAATGTGAAGAATGGTTAGGCAATTTTTCAAATTAAAGTTATATTTTTAGCAATGTGCTAGTGAATTTGAGAAGTCGGGGCTTGGCTAAGCCAGGAAGTCTTAGGCAGGTGTTTAATTGGACTAATTAAGAAACATGTAGTCACTTCCGGTTTTCCATTTGCTCTTTGTGAATGCAGATAAGCAACACAACTGATTGCCTAATTAGGCTATTTAAAACCAACTCACTTTTTATAGCCAAGAGATTTTTTTAACCCACAATTACAAACTCAAAACATAATATGTGGACTGAGGTCTTATAAATTTTTCCTCTTGTTTTATCCAGTATTTTATATGTAAAACTATCTATCAATAGACATATACTCTATTTCTTTTTCAAAAGATTCTCGTTTTTCAAAGAAATAATTACATTATATACTGACTTTTAAAATTTTGATATGTAATTGTACATTATTATTCTCCCACTAAATCACAAACTATGCATAAGATAAACAATATAATTGTAAACTATATATAACATATAACATATACACAAATATATATCTCTATCGATAGAGAGACTGTTGTGTAGAATTGAACATGAAACTCAACAGAAGTTCATTTTGGTGATTTCTAATCACCAATATCATGCCAATCTAGTGTCGAAGGCTAAAAGTTTGTCTTCTATAAATGTAAACAGTTTTAGAAAAAGGCTATGCCTGACAAACTGTAAACTGCTGGCTAAATTTTATATGACTTATGTGCCTAAACCCAAATTAGGGCAATCTCACAGCCTGTGCTTGGAGATCTGCAGACCCAAGTTCACCTGGCACAGGGATGAAAGCCCAGATAGCAGGATTCACGTGTGCTTGCCTAGCAACATTAGTGCCTTTTCTTCATTCACTCACTGTGTTTTAACCACTTCCACCTAGACTCCTAGACTGACAGAGCATCTCCCAGGCAGAACAGGAGAAAGAGCGACTATAAATGATCAATGGAAAAATCTATGGGTTGTAGACATTTGTAGAATAGAATAGGGAAGCATCTCCAGGGCCTTACGATGAGCACGAGAGGTATTTAATAACAGTGCACTGGCAATTTAGAAAGGAACAAAAAAAGTAAAGGATGGAGAAAGAGGACAAGAGGTGACAGGAGACAGTCTCTTATAGTAAATACATGATTAGATTTTCTTAGATACTTGAATAAGCACAATTAGAAGATCCAAGGAAAAGCTCTCAGATCTTACTCAATGCCAAGTTTTTCTATTATCTACTTATCATTAACATAAGAATATTAGAAACATGTAAGTGAATATTCACTAAATGCTGTCAGTAAGAAAAGTACATTCTTGGAGTACCTGCTTTGTTGCAGCTTTTTTTGCTGCGTACTTACTGTGCTTTCTCTCAATTAATCTGCACAACTATCCTGAATAATGATATCAACCTGTGCCAAAGAGGAGAAGCAACATTACTGGATTCTTGCTTAAAGTCATATAAAAGTCAGTAGCACAGCCAAGGTTTGTAGCCAGATACGACTTTCTCTACCACATCATCCTAGCCTGCTCATCCTCTATTTTATGTTTGAATAGCAAAATGGATTTTGACAATTTAGATAGAGATATTTTGTTTCATGACATAAACTCAAGTAAAATTCATATATAGAGAGAAATTATGGCATGCTAAATCTGAAAGTCATATATCAACATGGAATTGGAATCACTACTTCTAGTTACAATGAAAGCTTATATAGCTCCCTCTCTGGGACTAAATTCTATAAAATGTGAAACATACGCAGTGAGAGCATTAGACCAAGCCTCTTCTATGGTCCCTGCTAGCTATGATGTGCTACAATGGTGCGCCACACAGCAAGAGAAAGCCAGAAAGTCAGGGGCAGCAAAAGACCAGGGAGTCTGTACTGCTGAGTAGATGAGTTGCAATGGACAAGCCACTTGCTCACGACTGGCTCATTATTCTTTAAAGTGATGCTAGCATTGAACATAAATATCTTCTGTAACTCACACTGAGTCTACTCTATGCCCTTAACACTTGAGAATGCGGATTATTGCCCTGTTCTCATGAAGGTTCCAAGAGAAGCCACCAACTAAAGCAGGAAAGTAAATGATGCCACGATAATTCAGGGTACTCTGTCCGTTAGAAGCAAGACTGAGGCAGTACCTGAGGGATCTGGAGGCAGGATTCTGGCCTTCTCATCCAGGCAGGACAAGACAGAGGCAGGAGTTCATGAGATTCAGGCCCCATGCCCCTGGGGTTTAAGTACAGAGAAGGACTTCAGCATCAATAGAAAAGAGGAAGGGGAACTGAATCAAAAGATCAATCCTAGAAATTGAACCAGTAGAGCAGGGGATGAGAAATGCTAGAATTCCACGTATTCATTTCCTGGACACAAAGTGCTACATGTATGAGCAGGAAGACTTAGTTCCATTTTCCATAAGGTAGGGATCATGCTTCAGGAATGTTTACTGCTCGTATTACATCTGACCTGTAAACTGCATAGAGATTCCCCTTTAACCAATCTAGGTATCTTTCTGGTATAAACAGGACTAGATTTCTGCATAGAACCAGAACATATCTAGGAGTAGCTCATGAAGAGGTAGCCAGTTACTGAGTGGCATGGCCTGAGGACAATGTACACTGTCTACTTATCTGATTCTGGGAACTCATTTATCAGAGAACATTTGTGGATCATAAAGTCATTCCAACAAAGAGTAAGACACTAACATCCTAACATGTATCATTCCTGTTTTACCTCTCAACAGCTACACTGATGCCAGTGGGGGGAAAGCAATCTGCATTTCAAAATCCTTTTTGATAAACAATGCAACTGAAGAGCTCTGCTTCACAGGAGAGGAAAAACTTGTCAAAGAAAGCAGCAGAGTTTCAAGAGAACCCTACTCTAAATCTTTTTATTATTTCTTTTAAAGCTATCCAATTTCTGCAAGACCAATAGGACTTGTGCAGGAGCAGGTGAGATATAGAACTATTCAGGTCTACAGGGAATAGGAAAGACATTAGGTTTTTTTATTTTATTTTATTTTATTTTAGCAGAAAATTTTTCTATGGAACTATCAAAGCAAAGCTTAAAAGAATTTATAAATGCTACAGTATCTTATTTGTCTTTTTCCCCCTTTGGCTTTATAATTTCATCATATCTACTTATCTTCATTTCCCTCTATACTAATATATAATCTTTTCTTTCCCCATACTTACTCATGCTGTAGTATAATCTCCTTCTTCAAAATAAAAACAAGAGGCAGTTCCACTTTTCTTGAAATGTTAAAGATTATATGGGAAAATATAGCATGACAATTCAAAATAGTGTGATTCTCAGCTACGTGATTATAATCTATCACAACGTGGATGTTTACATTTAGGAACTCATTTTTCAATCATCAATAAATATTTACTGATCACCTTCTATGTCTTCTATATCCTAATCAGAATATTAGGCAATGAGTATACTCAGACGAACAAAGCAGACGTTGTTCTTGTCCTTCGAGCATTAGAGTCTGGTAGTGAGGGACAAAAACATTAAAGAAGTAAACTGAAATATGTAACACACACCTTAACCAGTGCAATAAAGGAAACATGTGCTCTGAGACAGAAGAGAGGAGGGCTCCTTTAAATGAGTGCTCAGGAAAGACTGCAGGAATTAGGGGAGGTGATCTCTGATATCACAGATTCTGTGAGATCTATGAGTACCACTATCCATTATTAACATAATTACTAACCACGCTGGGCCCCAGATCAACACTGCTGTTAACTGCCTGTTCATGTTAACTCTATGCACATTTTTGAAAGCACAGTTATCCCTATCTCAGACTCCCTTCCTCAACAGACCAAATCCAACTAAAGCTCCCACATCAGAAAATAAAATTCAATCCATCCCACCCACTCACACTTTCGGCTTGCCCATTTTAGTATTTGGCTTATTAAGCGTATTAAATATATTCTACCTGCTTATTGGTGATGAGCTCGTGCCTATGTTGTTCATTATTATATGTCCATGGCCTTACAAAGAGCATGACCAATAGAGAGTATTCAAAAATGTAAGTGGAATGAATGAATAAATGGTAATGTGCTGCTACTATCTATGTAATTTAATTTTTAGAAAATAGTGTCAAATTCAAACATAAAAGATTGCTGCAGAAAGTTCATTTGAAAAGTAAAGAAATATTGAGAAATATTATAAACACATTAGTTTCATTTTTTATTTCTTTATCAGTATTTAGTTAAATTCGAGCCCATCCATTGTCATTGTATTTTTGTTATTGTAAAAACAGAAAACAGCTTTCTATACATAATATCTCCTCAACAAAGTTGGCATTGCTTCACATTCTCATTCAAATATATTAATTTGAAAACTAGAATGCACAATGGTGGCAGCATATTTTTCTAATAATAAGGACTTTCTGTGATTTGAGTATCAAATTTGAACATATTCTATAGAAGAGCTACTATATTAAAAGGTTTTGATATTTTCTGTTAGCAGTCAAAATTATTTAGTACTTATTACAAAGAATGTGATTTTATTAGATAGTATTTTGGGAGTAAATAAGTGGGTATTTGTGTATAGATAATACCATTTCTACCTGCAAGCAATTTATTAAAACGACAGCAAGGCAAAGCAGGCATGCCATATAATCTGAAGTGTACACTTTCTACGGTTTGAATGTGCATGCCCAAATCTCATGTGCTAGAAACCTAATCCCCAAATTTATTCACATGTTGATCAGAGATGGGAGGTAATTAGGATTAGACAAGGTCATCAGCTTGGGGTTTCTGTGATGGGACCAGTGGCTTTATAAGAAGAGGAAGAGAGACCTGAGCTGACAAGCACATTCTTGCCCTCTCACCATGGATGACTTCCACCGTGTTGTGACACAGCAGGAAGGCCCTCACAGGTACCAGCCCCTCTATCTCAGACTTCCCAGAAGGATTGTAAGAAATAAGCTTATCATCTTTATAAATTACTCAGTCTGTGATATTCTGTTGCAGCAATGCAAAACAGACTAAGGCATACACAGAGCAGAAGTCTCTAGGCACAAAGTGGGAAAAGTACCAGACGGCAAACTACATGAACCGAGCTTAATGATTGAGATCTTGGCCCCAACTAGAAGCATGACATGGTGAAAATCACACTTTCTGGGGCCAACGAGGGTTTAAATTACAAATTCTGCATCTTAAATATCACATCAATGTATAGATGAGCTCACTATAAAACACGTGTAAGTATATTATTCTATATGGCCTTTCCTTCCCTTGCTCCTGTACAGTGTTAAAGTAGAAGAAGTGGTTCCCTAAATATCTGTTGTGCATTTATCAACTTTCCTGTTGAAAGCATCAGACATTTTGGACAAAAATCTTTGCTATACATTGGCATAGTCACTTAAAATAAAATAATGATGGCTACTCTTTAGATGTGTATATACTACCTTGTCTCTCTTTTTTTTTAAACCAACAAAGGAGACAATAAAAGTAGTGTCCAAAGGGAAAGAGTTATATCATCTGTAGAATGGGGGTCTAAGTCTTAAGTATAATTAATCCCTGGAGCCTTCCTCTATAAGTCAAAGTCTAAATTACATGAGCTTTCTTTTTACATTGAACTAATGAATAAATGCAGCAAGAACTCTAAAACGGGAAAAAGTGGAGACAGGTCATTTATAATCCCTGTTTATTACTTGACTCAAAGGAATTTTAAAATTTTTAGATTAATGAACCAATTTCATCTATAATTAATTTATTAATAGTGTCAAATTTTATGGTAGACATATTATAAGTCTCTCACATACCCACAGTCTAAAGACGATCACTCTAATCTCTATTGAGTTTTATTCAGAAAGTAGATAATTCTTCTATCATGAAGCAAGGCCAAATATCTTAATAAATGTACTTGCTAACTTCATCTGAGATGTAATAAATGTTGCATCAAAGAGTAAACCAGAGCATATACTTACCTGCAAGAGAGATACTATTACTACAGGCACATTATCATAACTGCTAACTTTTTCTTTTCCCTTTTATGAATTAATTTAAAAAAAAAAGTATTCCCCATACATCACACCTGAACTGAGAGACTATCTGAAACTTCTAAAGCCAAATGGCCTTCAAGAGATTCTAGACAATCTCAGTCCTAGGAGAGCTAAGGCACCTAATAGGGATGTAAGGGACCAAAACTGTACACAGGGCTCAATTGCAAAACAGATTTCTGCATTCTAGCGAAGCTTGCTTGCCTGCTAACTGCTCAGTTATGCTTTTGTGATAATGGCTTGCTTGCAGAAACTGTGGGGTAATATGAGAAAGGGTGCAGAGAGAAATAGCAATAGAACCAATCGCTGTACTAAATAGATGCATGTCCAATGGGTGGACAGCTCTTTGTTTGCTGCCTGAACTGACCCTATAAAACAGCCCTTCCCGCGCTGCCCAAGGTCCTTTGTCCAGAGAAGAGGCCACTGCGTGTTGGCACTCTGAGACACGGACCCTAACTCGAGTTAGTTGATAATAAACTCCTCTTGCTGATTGCAGCCTCATTGACTCTGTCTTTGTGTTTGGTGGAACTGCGTCTCCTTATCCAACAGGGACACACACATCCATCCTGGACTTCATGGATCTACTAAAATAGTAAGGAGCCTCTTCTGACTCAGGTCCACCTGCAGGTATTCTAGAATGAAAAGTAGGTTCTAGTTTAAGTCCATGAAGCAACATTCACTCTCCATGCTTTCCCGCTACTATGTCCCATACAGTCTCTGAGGTTGGCCCCGCCTCCTGGCCTGCTACCCCTAGATATCTGCCTTGCCACTAATTCTGACACTTCAACTGACTTTCTGGATTTTTCAGTTATGCCTTGACCACATTTACTCCTAATTTTCTCCTACCATGTGACCAGTGGTATTCAGTTCAGTTTTAGAATCAGAGTCATCTTAGCTAGAATAGGAGACACTGCTGTTTAGATAGCCCAGAACAATAGAATCTTAGCAATGGCCTGGTCAAGCTTCCCGCACATGGGAATCCCTCCACTAGCTTCTCTTGGCAGCTGCTGTTGCTGTGTCCTTCCTGGCCTAGCACAGTCAGACCTTTTTTATGTGACCTGAACCACACTTCTCTTAGGGACTCCTGTACAGGGGCCAGGGTGCCAGATGTTGGCTGGAGAAGACAGTACCAAGAGAAGTGTTATGCCTTTCATTATTTCTTTGTACTGACAAAACTTGAAGGAAGCCTAATAAGCCTGAGGGAAAGAGTTGGGAGGAAACCTCCATTTGCATCTTTCTAAATCAGGAAGCTAATTTATTTCCAAGGCCACCTGTAGGATTTTGTTCCATCCAATGAATGTTCACTTTCATCAAAATAAGATACTTACATAATTTTAAAAATTTAAATAGTGCCAAAAGGCTTATACCAAAAACAGTAGTCTCTTGTGTAATTCTCCCTTCCCCTCTTGCAGGGCCCATATACAAATAGAAATGACTTTTATTTCTTAAAACTGTGTCTTCTGGTATTCCTATCCATATCATCATATCATATTTATACCCTATATCCCTTAATTATTCAGTTTTAAATGTTCCCTATGACTTCCTACTATGATGAAAATGTTGGCATTCTCAATCCTCCCTCCTTCCAATATTATGGCACAATTATTTTTTCATCCACATTAAGAATCTCCATGTCTTTGCCAATACAAGTAGGATGATTACATTTTTCTTCTATTAATATATCTCATTTTTTCCCTGAAGTTAATTATTGCCCCATTTTAAAATTTGATTTTCTTCAAACTATTGGCTAAGTCTTCCTATGCCTTTCAACATCTCTATAAAATTCCCATAAAATACCACAATTTCCACACCAACTCGTTAAATAATCTATTAATTCCTTATTTTTTGTGTTCCCAGGACATCCCTCCTGGAGCTCCCTGACCCCAAGTTCACTCTGAACTGCCTTTCTCTAAGGCTGCCACACCCTTCCAGCCTCAGGACTTCCTTTTGTCATCTCAGAAGTCCCTTCTTGCCCTCCCCCAAGCTCCACCTCCTCCCTGTTCCTGTAGATCCAGTCTTTGTCCTTAATTTGTTCACTTTCACATTTAGGTGGAACAGATCCCCAGAGCTTCCTAACAAAGGAAGAATATTTTTGTCTGAAAATGCCTTTTTTTCTCTATTCTCCTAGCTGATTAACTGGCTGGATATAAAATTCTACGTTGAAATTTATTTTCAGTCATAATTTTGAAATCGCTATTGAACTGTGTTGGCATCTAATGTAATGCTTACTCTGCAGTTTTTTTTTTTTTTTTTATGTAACCTCATGTGTCTCTCTCCCTCCCTCTCTCTCAGGATCTTCTACTTATCCCTGATATTAGATGTATCAGTCCAGTGCACACTGGTATGGATCACTCATTTTGCTGGGCATTCAGTGGATGCTTTCAACAAAATGACACATGTTCTTCTTTACTGGGACAAGTTTTTTTTCTACTATTTTGAACAACTTCTCCCATAAGTTTTATTCTTGGAATTTGTATTAGGGGAATATTGGAACTTCTGGTTTGATTCTCTTATTATTTTTTCCAATTTCTAATCTTTTTGCTATTTTATTTTACATTTTGAATGTATCTTCCAAACTATTCATTTTTTAAAAAATTTGGCTGTCCTATTTTAAAATTTCAAGCACTCTCTGATTAGCTCTCAGAAGAGCACCCTTTTCTGTCATAGATATAAATTATTTTTCTGAACATTAATAGTTTCTTTGTACTTCTGTTACTTGGAATGAATGGCTAATTTATGTCTCATTTTCTGTATCTTTTATTTTCCCCTACTTTCTGATAGCTGTTCTTGATGCTATATTTAAAACTTTTAGTGACTTCTTAATTTTGGATTTCATACATTTAATTTCTAAGATTTCTTTCTCTTTTTTTCTAACGAATCTGTTTTATTTGAAGCCTTGTTCTTGTTTCATGAATGTAAAATCTTTTATTATTTTCTTGTATTGTATTCCTGTGTCTGCTTCCTCTAACATATTTCGGTGCGTTTGTTTGCTTTCATCTCTATTTTCAAATGCTGGTGATTCTTGGTTGCTTGTTCATTTAGGCAGTAAACTACAAAGAGCTGATTAGGAAGCTTGGTGAGGATGGTAAGGAAGAGTGACGAGAAGGAATCGGGGAATCAAGGCTTCTTTCTTAAAGCACCAGCCACTATCAGGTTCTGTGCATCTCTTCCCTAAGACACTGAAGGTTTTCCAGATAATGAAGTCATAGGTTTCTCCATGAAAAGTTTTATCCTGGTTGTGCATTCTGGTGCTTAGTAAGGAATGCATCCTTGGAGCCTCACCATTTCACTAAACAGCCATCACTCACTTCCTTCAGTTCCACCCTCATTTCTAAATGGGATCTAAGTTTAGAACATTCTGGACTTTTTTTCCACAGAGACTATAATGCTGGTCTTCAGTAGACTGAGGGAGGAGTCTGCCTATAAGCATATTAGCTATGAGTCCAGAAGATCCAATGGCTCTTCATTCAAATTTTCTACCAACTTCCCCTGTTTAGTGCTCTCCCTCCAAGCACTCCCTCTAATTGATGAACCTAATTCCTAAACCTTTCCTAGGTTTGTAGGGATAGATGTGGCTTCTCATCAGTGTTCGCACACTGCTAAGTCATTTGCCATTTCCCCATCCATTTTTTACCCTTGTATGTATATTATGATATGGAACTACAGATGTCTTCTCATTTCATCATAATTGGAGTTTGGTTTCATTTTTGTTATTTTTGTCATCTTAAATCTAGTAGTACTGTTTCATATTTTTATAGCTTAATCATTGGAAGGTGCTCTACTATATGAAAACCAGACATTGCTTCAAATAGCTGCAGATGCTAATAAGGTTCTCCTTTATCTTTTTTCTTCAGGCTAAATAACCCTATTTCCTTAACTCTTCCTTTGTGGTTTTTAAGATCTTTCCCTAAACACTTGTCCTCCTGAGGATGCATGCTAGTTGATTATCATCCCTTTTAATTTACATAAAAAAAGAACTGTAAAGAATGTTCCAGAAGTGGACTGAGAACAGAGATGAGAATTCAATGAGTCATGACTGAGACACAATGCTTTCAGGACTGGAATAATGAAACCTTTCTCTCTGCTTTATCCCAATCCCCTACACAGATATTTTGGAAGATGATAGTCAAAGTCTAAGAATGTCATTAGGCCCCTGAAGTTCAAAATTTGGCTGGGTGAAAGAGTGGGTATTGAGAGATCTATGGAATGCACACTTGTCTGCACAATGATAGGGAAAGGGGCAGTTAGAAAGTTATTTCCCATCTTCCTAATGGGTTGAGCCAGCATAATCTGTGATAATCATATTTTATCACTGAGAAGTCAGTATGTGTCTAATATAGTCAATATCAGCAAGATAACTAAGACAACAAAGAGAATAAAAAGCATGTCTGCAATTCTCCAGTGGGGAGGGCCACCATGGATCCACACTTGTCCCAGACAGGTTGTTTTTTTTTTTTTTAATTTTGGTAAACACCATGTAATATGAAACTAAGAAACATAATCATTTTTAAGTGTACAGTACTGTACTGTTAATTACATGAACATTGCTCTGCAACAGATCTCCAGAACTGCCCTGGACAGCTTTTGAAGCTTGGCTAGCCAGAGATCATCATGCACTGTGCTGCAGGAGCTCTGGAGCATGGTTTCAGAGCACAGAACTCAGATTTGGAAATGGGGAAGGGCAAGGCTGCATTCTAGAGTGAAGCAGGCTGGGCCTCACACAAAAACCCTTGAGGGAGAGGGTCAAGCAGGGTGGAATTCAGCCCTTGCTCTGCTTCCTAAGCCCCACATCAAGTATCACTCAGAGGATGTGCAGCTTTTCTTTGTTTGTACAAAGGGTCATGGGAGTAAGCACTGGCCCTCCTGTAGGGACAGGCAGAGAGCAAGGTTTATAAGCTAGGAAATCCATGAGAGGCCCCTACGTAGAATTTAAATTCTTGAGAGCTTTTCAATTGAGGCATGAATAATATTTAATATACTGCTTTAAAGTTTTCCTATCCTACACATTAATTTTCTTCAATTAAGCCAGTCTTCAATTGAGCTGTCAAGCCTGATAAGCTCATCTGTAGCTTGGCTAAAAATCTAAATGAACAGGGCAGTAAACGGAAATGTTATCTCCCTCCCATTTACCTTTCTGTTGGTGCCCACCTGCAGTGTCCTACAGAGGCCACTGTGTCCCAGGAAGTGACTAGCAACAAAGGCAGTGGGAGCTCCCAGCAGGGCTGGGAGCCAGAGAATCAGGACTGGAGTGATGTAATCCCCATGAGGACAAAGATTTCGATTTGTTTTGTTTACCAATATACCCAAGCAATTTGAACAGTTCCCAGCACAAAGTAGGTTCTTAATACATAATTTTAGAATGAGCAAATGATGCAGGGGAATGTGATAACTTTTGGAATTGTTTTAGAATTTTTATTCCAGATTGTTAGAGAAAAATGAACCGACACTCTGACCCAACATTTTATTCAATGAGTTGCCATGACATTCAATAAGACTAGCATGATTCAATGTTTTAAAAGCCTAATTTAAAAAGAGAAATAATTTTCAGCTAATTTTTTTTCCTTTTTTTTTTTTTTTAATTAAGCCCAGATTGGATACCACTGGGTATTTTTCCTAAGGACTCATACATGGTGGTTAAAATCTGTTGATGAATATTGCTAGGCATCTTAATTAGGCTCATCACTCTGAATTTCTAGAATCAACATAGTCCTCTTTTGTGAAAACTATGGCAAAACTATAGTTTTGGGTCTATGTGTAATTTATCTATGATATCTTAAACATTATCTTTAAGATTACATCCAGAAATTCTTTTAAATTAAAAAAATACATTGAATTACAATTCAATTACATAGGCTAATAGTGAAAATCTGCATTGACAAATATTTGTGATGTATATCCTAATACCCTTTGCCAAGTCCAGCCCATCTTATTTTTTTGTAAACTACCTTATCTGACTACAAAATTTATCCCTGATTGGTAGCATTCTCCACTGTCCTTTAGTATCTCCCTTTACCAATGATACAGGCAATTTAAACTACATTCTTTCATTTGTTGACACATTGCCTTATAATTAATCTTATGGATTCTGGAGAATATTTTCCCTCTCCCAGTTATATAATAATACCGATGGATGTAGGATGCTAGCTCTGGAGAGAAAAACAACTTAAATACTTTAGTCCCATAGGCTTAATAATAATTTTCTAAAGTTGCACAGTTCTTTAGAGTTTTCGGAATTGCATGAGCCTCACCATAAATGCATGGCAATGAAAGTAAAGAATGGCATGTCCATTTTACAGATGAGGAGATGGAAATCCAAAGAAGCAAGGGTTTTCCCTAGGGTTGCACTGCCTGGTAGGAGCTGAGCACAAGGCTTTCCAAATTAACCAACAGTGTGATATTGGGAAAGTTTCCTAACTTTCCTGAGCCTCATTTAGTTCTCTAAAGATTGAGTTAATAACGTCTAATACAGAATAGCTTTATAGATTAAATGAGATGACATATAAAGTACTTTGGCAAAATGCCTTCTATATATATATAGTAGGTGCTCAATAAATGGCAACTATTGTCATTGTGATTGATGCCTCATGAACAACATTGTGTTCTTTTTCCCCTGTGGCTAGCAAACTATGGCTCATGTGTCACATCTGGCCCACCACTTGTTTCTTACAGCCTATGACCTGAAAATGTTATTTACCATGACCCATGACACATGAAAATGGCATGAAATTCAAATTTAATTGTCCATAAATAAATCTTATGGGAAGACAGACACACCCACTTGTTTACATATTGTCTATGGCTGCTTTCACACATCAGCGGAGTGGAGCAGTGGCAACAGAGCCCATACCGCCCACAAAGCATAAAATATCAACTATCTGGCCCTTTACAGAAAAAGTTTCCCACCCACGTTCCTAATTATAAAGCTATAGTTTTCTGATGAGCTATCCAGGAGGCAAGCTCTTTTTCCCTTTCTGCCTTATTCGTACATACACATTTTATCTCTTATTTGTAAGAAAATAAGGAGAAAGGATGACAGGAAAAACTAAACATTCTTTTATTATTAGGGCAAGTTAGTGATAAATCCTTTGTCTTTTGTGCTTATCTATTTTATCTCAATTCTGTCTTCCTTCTGCCTCCAGGGATTAGGCAGGGGAGAAAGGGAAAAATCAGGTCAGCTAAAGTTTGAAAGCTATTAATCAGATGGCAGCATAGGAACCTGACACTCCTTCTTTCTCCAGCATATCTGGAATCCAAGCAAAGTAATAGCAGAAGGAGGGATGAAACAACACCGTTCAGCTAAATGCAGTGTCAACAACAGTCTTCGAACCACTTTGTCTTCAGCCTATTCTCATTGCCCGCTAGACAAAAATGTAAGGAATAAATCAAATAATATCAATAGAGAAACCGCCATAGGTTTTCTCATTTCAGACAAAGGTAAAACTAAGCTAGAGTTATCATTTCACTTTACAGCTACACACAAGCAACGGTAAGTATCTGGAGTGTCTACTTGTGTTTAATACTGTTTTAGAAACTGTATCTAGCCTCAAAAATAAAAAGAAGAAAATGAGAGCATTTTATTAATAATCCAACATCTCTTTTCTTCTTGTTCAGCTAGAAGCAGTGTATATGATGACGTTTCATGCAAAAATGCATTCCTTTGCTAAAAATGCCTCAGGATACATCCAGCCCATAAAGACTGTGGATAAGCAATAGCTCAAATTGAAAACAAAAATAATGGAAATGCTTATGTGGGGTATTAAGTCTCCCTAGATCTTCTGTGAAAGTACAGGATGTGTACATTAATAAGGGAGCATATGTATACTCACAGACAGACACACATCACACACACAGACATACAGACATCTACTGTCTCCTCTCAGACTGAATTGCCATATTTGAAAGCTAATTGGCTTATGGCAGAAATTAATTTAAAGGCAGTGCAAACACTTCTGTGGCATCTCTTCTTAAAATGAATTGAAATAATAAAAATAGAATGTTTAAACTAAATGTTCTCACCAGGTATAATGTGTCTCCCACCACTCAAAACACCCTCCACTGACAAACACATCCATTCACAATCCCTCTCTCATGACTAATAAATATAATGTTGCTTCCTACGTACAGAATGATCTATCCCTTGTACATGTCCCTAGATAAGGTCTTAAAATAAGTTTTCAGCACTTTCTCAAATTGGTTTGAGTAACTCACTGTAAGCACATTAGAAATATAGTATTTGAAGACATAAAATAAGTAAGATAATCATTAGCTACAATGGTATGGATAAAAGCAATAGAAAAATTAAGGAAGGATTTTTTTTAATAATATGATAAGGCAACTGTGAGGTCTCATACATTTTTTGAGATAATGCTTTAGAAAAAGCATAACTACTCAGAATTAATGAGGCAGAAGCCGCCAGGCTCAAAGACAGAGTTCCCACCACCTTCCCACCAATTCTGCAGGGTGACTCAGGAAACATCGTCTATCTTGATGTGCACAGGTTTTCTGAATTCAAGAGAGACAAATATAGGGATTCCTTCCCCATCAAGTTCTACCCTGGGGGAAAAAAAATCACCAGTCCACTGTTAGCAGCTGATGGGTATCATTACTGAGCTTCAAACCTGACATGTCCAAATCAGAACTTATTCTGCCTTCTCCTCTGACCTGAATGCCCACTCCTGACCAGGTGTTTTCTGTTCTTGTTAATGTCTCTGCCATGCTTCCAAAAAACCATTTTATCACAAAAAAGGAGATGTAATACTTTTGGTTCCATAGCCTTAATATCTCTTCTACCCTTCCTTGTTTTGGTCCAACTCTGTGCCTCCTCACACCCATCCTATTTCAAGTCTCCATTATCATTTCTGTCCAGGAACATTGCAACAATCTTCTAACTTGTTTCTATCCTTTGTAAACTATTCCCATAGCCGCTGAGCTTTGGCATAGTGCAGTAGTCATTCCTGCCCAAAAACTTTCCATGGATCCCCACTGCCTGAAAGGAAGATGCAATCTCCTTAGCCTACATTCGTTATCACTGATAGTAAGAGCAGACAAAGTTACCTTTGTTTTGGAGTACCAAGTACTTTATTATATTACTACTAATCTCTAGAGTAACCCTGTAAGACATGCATCATACCCTCATTTTATTGGCAGGAATAATGAGGCTCAGAAAAGTGTAGTGACTTTTCCCTTAGTGTTGCTCTTAAGCCCTTAGTATAACACCTTTTATGTACTCAGTGTTCCTTGTACATTTATAAATAAGTAATTGTTTCCTCTTTTTCCTCTCTCTTTGCACAGTAACTTTAAAGCAGATGATATTATAATTTGTTTCTTTGCTAAATTCTTTATCCTCAGATAAAATGGCCTTTGAGTAACTATTAGAACGCTCCCAGTGCCAGGATTAAATGTAAGAGCTGTCACCTTCCCTAGGGTCAAAACTCTCTTGATTCAAGACTTAGATGGCAATTCACTAGCCTATATAGTATTTAAAGGCCCTTGCTCTAATGGATAGGGACCAGTGAAGGAAATATAATTCATTTTACTTTTCAATTTTATTCTACTCTAAATGCTTGATTGAAATGGAAATTTTCACACTAAACATTTAAAACTATAACAGGTCAAGAGTGTCAAGGAGTCTCTCCAAATCTTCACTCAATTTGAGAAAGGAAAATATCATTTTGGTGAGGTTAAGCAGTACACTTTTCCCTCTGGTCGGGCAGACTGCGGTAAATTCTAACCTGTCCTGCCATCTCTTATGAAGGGGAACTGATCTCAAGCAACAGTCTTTAGATGTAAAGATATTTTGATCAAGATCAATTCTGTAAATATTTATTTGCAAAAGTTGCCACAAAAATGGCACATATATGGTAACTGTTTACAAAAACAATGCTTTTCCTGAAGGTTTATTTTCTTGTTCTTTGCAAAGTTAGTTTGATTATCTTTATAATAGTTGATATGTAAAATTATAATTTAAACCAAATATTTTGAATTTAACATAATATATGAAGGTATATAAAATCTTATGAACTTTTCTTAAAGCATTTTATATTTTCGACTTTTTAATCATTTTGAATGCTTATTTATGTAAGCAAAATCGAAGTTTTAAGACACTTTTAAAGTGGCTAAACAGGATGTGAAAACTGAGAAACCAGAAAACAAATCTTATAAAACATTAAAGGAGAGATCAAATAAAGTAAACTCAGAAATAAAGTTTTACTCAACATCACAAAAAAAGAGAAGAATAAATATAAATCAGATGAAGAGGAAATTAATCACACCTACCTACCGGGTGTGACTAATCAACATGCTGCAATCAAGGAGGGAAAGCCCAACATAGAAAATATTTATTACAGCTTTCAGAAGAGCAATTTCAACTCCTGGGACAAAAGTGAAACACTGAACTAAGCATAATACATTGTATCAAAATGCTGTAAGAAACTGAATGGCATATCTTAACTCCAGGCACAACCACTTGATATAACCACCACCTGTGGGCATTTCCACAGTACTTGGGTGTTTTGATTCTTTAATGTCATAGTATCGCAAAATTGCCCAGAAGAGAAAGGTTCATAATTTAATTGTTACCTTTGAGTAGATCAAAGCAGACCCAGTGATGTGATTTCTTGAGTTTTACCTTCAATCTATTTGCCTGTTCTGAGAAACTACACAAGATACACAGGGAAAGTTTGACATTAGGAACACCTGCTCAGGGCTTGGCACAAGGTAAGCTCTCAAATACTTGTTGAATGTTAATTGACACAGTAAACACTCAAGTGGTTTGAGAAAGATCCTCATGATCAGGGTCTCCATAGTTCCATGCCATCAGAACAATGTAAGGAGCTGTTCTCAGAGCCCACTCAAGCTGGAAAGTCTTCTTAACTGTCAAAAGGCAGAGTTGAAAGCAAAATAAATATTCCCAGGATCTCAGGGGATGATGTATCGGGATGGAGGTGTACGTGTCTTTGTGTGGGGGGAGAACAGTTCTGTGGAACCAGGCAGACATACAAAAGGTAAGGTAACGTGTAGACAAAGCATATGCTTCTTAAAGAGTGTGCTATGGAGGAGAACAGATTTAAGCATGGTGGCTAAACTTAGAAATGGAATTGAAAAAGATGCTGTGCATAGAATGTGACTACAGATAAAGTTAGAGGAATTCCTCTGGGTAGTAATAAATTCCTTGGTTAAAGCAACAAAGCACACCAACACAGGTGACTCGCATACCGGGAAGTAATTTACCAAAGCCATATCTGTTGAGGTGTTCTCCACCTTCTCAGTGAGATGGGGTGAGGGGTGAATAGTGGACACAGCGCTATAGACACACAAGGACACACACAAACATGCCCACAGGCAAACACACACCTGATTTTTCTCTCACTAGGTGTAATTACACTAAACATATATTACTGATGTACGATATAGATTATGCCTCTTAGTTCATCCTTTTCAGGGTCCCCGTGAACAGTGACACAGTCTATGGTCTGCACAAAGGCATCTGGTAGAAGGGATGCAAGTGGGTCAGAAATCTAACCACCTTCCTTCCACAAGCTAGTAGCTGGGGCCAGTAGTCCTAGCACAGGTGTTCAAAGCCAGTAGAAAGCAGTGTGTTTCTAAATGATCCTCCCAAAGGAGCCCTTTCCAAGAGTCATAAAAGGCACCAAATGTGCTAATGGAGGCTCTGATCTTTTCTGTTTTATAACATTCAAGGTAGGAATTCCTCCAGGGTCATATGTTAAATATGCGAGTATATTTGAACCAACTTGCCATTGAGTGACAAGCTCTTTGCAGCCAGGATTCCTGTGGCTGAGGAACTGGACCTGGTAAGCAGCGCCCCTTACCATGTTTGAAATGGTGCTCATTCATTTGAGTCAGCTAACTTGGAAGAAATAAAATAATAATAATAACAATAATAATAATTAGAATGCACAGCTCAAAATTAGAAAAGTTTACTCTTGAAAATATCACAAGAGTGCTAATTCAATGTCTGTGTGAAACTAAGACTCAGGCATGCCTGGGTGCTTGCCCACCACACCAAATGTTCTTCTTCTTTCAAGTCCCTGATGGTAGTGTGCATACCTCCTCTGCCATCTGGGACTCTTACTACCATATGAGTCAGTTTTATTTTCCTAAATATACTTTGTCCCTTGAAGAACCTCTGGAAAATAATATGTCTGGACATACATTTCCCCCTTAAAGATGGCGAAAGGAAAGGGCAATTTTTAAATCACATGGAAAGAATTTCTGACAGTGAAACTTCAAGCACTGTGGTACGGGAGTTGGAATCTTTGTGGGTGAAAGGTTCCCCCTCCCTCCATTTGCCCTCAAATACCCCCATGTAGGCCAATTGTGAATCTGCTCATGCTAATTTTTAATGAGACTACACTAGGGCACTTTGACCCCTCCGTGCCTTTTGGTACCAAGAATGCCCTCTCCTGCCTCTTTACCACCTGATGAACTCCTGTTTATGCTTCAGGGCCCTGTTACATGCTACCCCTTTGCTGTAGCCTAGTCTCTTCTCCCGAGACCACCTCCAGACTTAATGGCTTCCTCCCTCATCTGCAATCACACAGCACTTTATAAATATTTCAGTACATTACTTATTGATTCATAATTATTTATCTCTCAATCTTGCCAGCTGGATAGCTCTTGGCAAACAGAGATACTATCTTTTTAACCTTTGTTACAGTGTGCTAGACAATAGAGAAATATTTATTGCAATGAAGCATGTAAAATACACTATAAAATGTTATTCTTTTATATTTACATTTTGGTGATGTTATTTTTCTTTCCAAATTGCCATTTCATATGGGTCCTCAGATAAAGGACAAAAAGTATAAAGTAAGGAAAATCAAGACTTGGACTCAGGAAAAAATAAATTGTGTATCTTCGAATCTCCCCACCTCACTGTACACAGTTCCCTTATCAGCAAAATCAGTACAGTGGTCTTTGACAACCCCCCAATTTATACATATGGTATCCCCCTTATCAGTAGGGATGCATTCCAAGACTCCCAGTGGTTGCCTGCAACTGTGGATAGTACCAAACCCTATATACACTATGTTTTTACCCATACATTCCTATGATAAAGTTTAATTTATAAACTAGGCACAGTAAGAGATTAACAGCAACAACTAATAATAAAATGTAACAACTATAACAATATATTGTAGTAAATTTTATGTGATGTAGGCTCTCTCTCTCTCAAAATATCTGTAATATTTTGGGCCATGGTTGATGTAGGTAACTAAAACCATGGAATGCAAAACCACATATAAAGGGGGCTACTGTAATTAGTGGACAGTAAGGATTTCTCAACCTTGGCACCACTGACATTGTGAGCCAGATAATTCTCTTTGTGGGAGCCGTGACTGGAACTGTCCTGTGGATTATAGAGTACTTAGTAGCATCCTTGACCTCTACCTACTGGATGCCTGTAGCACCACTCCCCCATCATGTGACTGTCAAAAATGTCACCAGACATTGACAAATGTCCCCAAGTGAGGAGGGTGTTTAAAATTGCCCCAGGTTGATAACCTCTAGTCTATACCAGAAGTTTGCCATGCTTCTGAGCATCAGAATTTTTTTTCTTAAGAAATATCACCCATTGCATAAATGTTGACAAAGTGCAAGGCTCTGTTTGAAAGGAGTAGAGATAGCACTATTGGAAACCCTCTACTTTTTATGATTTTCTGATTTGAAAGAAACACAAGTGAATATACCCAAAACATATGCCAGATGCCTGCTTCCCAGTTTCTCCAGGATATTTACCATTACACGTTGAGATTTGGAAAGATCAAGTAGAAACTATGAACAAAAGTTTAACATCAGTCACACAATGGTAGGTTGTGAAGTCAAAATATATTTTCTTTTATCCACAGGAGAGAATCCTCTGCTATAGTCACAATAAAGTAAGGAAAACATTCAAATGTTTCTGGCATTTAAAAAAATGTTATTCATACACATAAGATCCATCTGGCAATAAACCTCTTAAAAACTGACCTTAGTGAGGATTTCACATCTCTAATATTTATGTTGCAAAATTTATGTTTATATTAAGAACTGTTTTTATTCATACAACAAATATTGCAGTAATGCCTACTATGTTCCAGTTGATTGATGCTAAGGATATAATGCTGAACATGTATATATATGTAAATGTAGATAACCCTACGTATATATCTATATGCACACTTCTACGTCATACATAATTTTTATCAAGTGTACACCAACGGTCTATTAATCAAAACCTTAATTAAGATGAGATCTAAAATGTATCAATTATGAATTTAAAAACAATATTAAATATCAAAATATAAAGTAAAATTATTACTATGTGTATACATTCATTCACTAGGTTACAAAACATAATCTAATATGTTACAAGCTTTAATCATTGATTCTTTCTCTGTGTTATCAGAATATGAGAAATTTCAATGCAAAGTCCTTAAAACTTTTTGCTAATATCTAAAAGTTGGCTCTAAATAAAAACTTAGCCCACATTCAAATCAAGGTAAACATTCAGTTCAAAATTACTCCATGCTTAATAATCCTGAATAACAAGAATTAAAATTAACATAACACAGCAGGATTGGCAGATGTACCTAATCTGTAGGCAGCAGATAAAAATTCAGAAAGGAGAGTTTAATTTAAAATTCTAACAGTAAAAAAGCAAGAGAAATATCAACACTGGCACTCACATTAAGTTCCTCTCTATTCTATGGAGATCCAGAGCAAATGAGTGGGCATTAGAAGAAAGGATTTCACTTTCCAAAAGTAAGTGATAAGAAAATACCCATAAATGTTAACACATAAGAGAAATGAATGATCCATCTCTTTGACTGATTACAATCACCGTATTCCAAGTTTGAAAAAAAAAAAAAAACCTAATAATCAGTTATAATCTTTTAAGCTACTGGTATCAAGTAATAGGTTTTTGAACTTGTCTGCTTTTCAACCAGATGTTTAATCCTCTGGTAAGCAATGTTTCAAAATAGACATGCGGATTAGAACTCACCCACCTGTCAAATATAGCAGAAAATAGCCTCTCTGCTAAGTTGCAGAAAGACTAATTGTCCCCTACAGAGCTATGACAAGCTCTCCAGGTTTCTTCTTAATTTAGAATCTAGATGTCTGAACACCACTGTTCTGTCTTTTGCCCTGCTTTTATTTCACCAATGCTTCCCCTCAATGAAGTGTTTTCTCTAAAGATAACTACAAATATTCTTGACCAGTGATACACACTGACCTCTGCACGAGGTGTGTGTGTGTGTGTGTGTGTGTGTGTGCATGTGCACACCCATGCAATACATGAAAGGTTACAGAGGCAGAAGAGGGTGCCATGTCTTTAGGACAGCAGTTAACATCACAGTTGAGCCCACAATTTAGATTCAGAAGCAGAGGTACAGCAAGGGTCTAAAATGGGTAACACTGAATTCTAGTCCCACTTTAAAACAGGAAACTCCCCATTTTAGACAGGTTCTACATTATAAAAGTGTCAATCTATCAGTGCTGTTTGCTGACTTACAAAATGCCGGAAACAGTCAACAAAATTATTATAGGTGAACGTGGTTCCCAGAAACTTTAGATCAAAAAGTACGAGAGGGGGCAAATTAACTAAGAGCCAAGCTAAGAAATTTCAAGGCACCTAAAATCCTTTAGTTACTCCCCATTGCCTTTTGGAATAAAAATCAAAATCCCTTAATGTAAATTACAGAGTCCTTCATGATCTGACTTCCATACCAACCCCTCCTTCTCTATAGCAGGAGTCAGTATACTTTTTCCTCAAAAGGCCAGATGGTAAGCACTTTTTTTTTTTTTTTTTTTGAGACAGAGTCTCACTCTGTTGCTCAGGCTAGAGTGAGTGCCGTGGCATCAGCCTAGCTCACAGCAACCTCAAACTCCTGGGCTCAAGCAATCCTTCTGCCTCAGCCTCCCGAGTAGCTGGGACTA